>APFE030548663.1:11810-43425 GCA_000404065.3 Pinus taeda
TATCTTACAATGAATAAAATTGTGAGTACTTCCTGAATCAATCAACACTATTACCTTTTTCTTCTTGATATGTCCTTCTATCTTGATGGTTTGAGGAGTGGTAATTCCAACCAATGCATTACAAGATATGGTCAAATTCATTTCTTCTTTATCTAGGCTTTGTTCCTAGAGTATATCCTCTTCTTTTGACCTTTCTTGCTCCTTTTCTTCTTCCTCTTCACAATCTATGTAGAATAATTTCTTCTCAGCAAACTTATGACCTTTAGTGTATTTTCTATCACAACTCTAACAAAGCCCTTTTGCTCTTTTTTCTTCCAATTGTTGTGGTGTCAACCTTATAGGTTGTGGAAAACTAGGGGCAACAACACTTCCATCTTTATAGTTGTGAGTGGTATTCTTCTTGGTTGCCATAATTTTGCTTTCCATTTTTCTTGCTAACCTGAATGCCTTCTCTAATGAATCAAGTTCCCAAAGGTGAACATCATGTTGGATATTATCCTTTAAAGTCCCTATGAACACATCAATCCTATGCTCCTCTGGAATAACTTTTTACCCTTATGTTCAATTTTTGGAACTCCTCAATGTGCTCCATTATTGAAACCTTTTGTTTGAGACTTATCAATTGGCTAAAAAAAGTGTTGCCTTTTGTATCTTCATAATGTGCTGTCAATTATTCTGTAAAAATTTCCCATGTGATAATTTGTTTATGAGAGCAAAGCCATTGATACCATACAGACGGATTTGGTTCCAAAGATAAAGTTGCAATACGTACCTTTTGTGTGTTTTGCACATTATTGAGATAAAAAATTTGCTCCATCTGCAATATCCATGTTGCGGGATCCTTGCCATCAAACTTCCTCATATCGATTTTTGGAATATGGTGGGTCTTCGATCCAACATTAGAGTCTATGAAATCATGATTAACATTTCTTTTGTTTGCATCATGAGTTTCCTTTACTACCCTTTCACCATTAGTAAGTATTTCTTGTAGAAAGTTTGTCAAATCTGTCTTCAAATCTGCCATGCCTGTCTTCAAATCTATCTTCAAATCATCCATCTTAGCTTCCATGCCCTTTATCTTAGATTCAACGCCATTTATCTTAGTTTCTGTTAGATTTTGTGAGAGTGACATTTGTTGCACTTGGTCTTGTAATTTTGATATATCATGTAGCATTTCTTCTTCTTCTTCATGAGGCATGCTAAATCTTTCAGGTTGCTTACTAGGTGTTTGCATTTTCTTTCCTCGAGGCATCAGTTACTGATAATAATGCTCTACTATGCTCTTTGAATTTCTTCAAAATAATTTTCAAACCAAGCTTAAGCAAAAATTTAAAAAAATCTACACACCTTTTTTCACTTTGTAGGAGCTCGATATGGCCTCTGATGTATCTCTGTAATTTCAGATCATCTAGTTATGAAATTGTGACCTACAGTAGCCCTATATGTCCTCTTTCCAATGCCACTAGTATGATCCGAATTGGATTCTCCAAGGAAGAGTTATGGCAAATCTCCCACAGTGACCTAATTATAGACTAGTTCAGTAGAGTGAACTTGTACGACATGCCATGTGTCCCTGTTTCGACCTTTGGCTCTGAAAGATATATAAAAGAAACTACAATCTGTCCTCTTTCTGTACCTTCTTACGAAATTTCAATCCGATTCAAAGAGAGATAGTTATGACGATTTTCCCCAGGTCACCTGTTTGGAATGTAATTCAGGAGTCTGCAAAAAGACCAACTTCCTGAGATCATATCTCCGCAAATATAGCGCACAAAGCTCTGAAATTCGGACCCGAGGTTCAGTGCGATTTTGTCTAAAATGGGGTTTTTTTTTTCGCTTCTAAAACATCACAGAAAAAGGGTTATAGCGAAAATTCCACAATGACCTATTTGGAGTAGCGAAATGCTAGAATCCAAAGCTCTGATACCAAATGTTATGAAACTAGCTCACAAAAAGATAGAAAAGATAGATCAACGCCTTAGAATTCAGCCTCTTCAAGGGGGAAACCTCCTTTACATTACCCAAATGAATGATTCTTTTATGATTCAAATGACAAAACCTCCTTTCTATATATAGGAGTCTATGGAGTCACAATATAACCCAGCCGACCTAACAATGATCATATAAAGGCACAAAAATAACAATAGAGGGACTCTATGGGGCATAGTAATAACAATATGGGGACAATAGGGGAAAAACAATATTAATAAGGGATACAACTACAATAGTAATTGGGTAATCATTAATATTATAGGGAACTAATAGAGATGAAGTTACCTAATTACACTTCCCCGACAACGGCGCCAAAATGTTCATTCAATTTAGTGTCCTGAATTTCTTGCATGAATTATCAATCGAGGTCAATAGACTGATGAAGTGTGATGCACTATATGTGCTTAGTTAACTTTTCTCTTAATTTGTTGTTTTGTATTTTTATGTTTGTTTTGGGGGTTTTTGTTCTTTTATGTCTAAGAATATACAATCTATGGGAGATTTAAATGGATCTAATGATTTTTTTTTTAAAGGAAAGGAAAGGTTCCTAAGTTAACCTAATCTCCTAAAAATGGACCAAGAACTATTGACTAGTTAGAACCTAATAAGGAAACAGAGCATCTACCTTATCTTATCATTAGTCCTAATCCATTGATCTAATTCTAAAAACCAAAAGTGATATTGATGCAGAAGGTAACTCAGTAATTGCATTCATTTAAAAATTCAACCATTCAATTTTTGAATATGATGGAATCAATCTCCTTGAAATGATTTTTTGGAATGTCAAGTGATGCAACTAAGTAAGGACCTGAAAGTAGAAAAGTAAAGGTAAAAGCATGTAAAACTAATAATGTACTCAGTAAATTCAATCACTACATGAATTAGATATTTAACCATTTAAGTTAGAATCATCATCATTTTGAAATGGCTTTTGAGAACATCTATTAATACAGCTAATTGACAGTTCTATGCTAAGAAAATGAGTAACAAAATTAAGCAATTGTGTATTCTTATTACTTCAATCTTCATTCAGTCATTTTTCCATAAAATATCTCAGAAGAACAAGGCTACATAGTTGTGATTTTATGCTTACACTATTGGTTACAAACTAAAATGAAACATCATTCTAAATTAGAGAAAACAGACTTGTTGAAAACAAAGTAATAGAAATTAAACTGAAAACAATAAGTGAAAAAACTCGTTCAGTGCAAGGGCCCTCTGCAACTGATGTGGTTGGGATGCTAGCTAGTTAAAGATGCACTTTAAACCACCATTGACAAAATGAAGTTTGTATTATGAACAAAACGAAGTCAGAATACAGAGTGTCGGTAAAAATTCTATAATTCCTTCTAGCTTTCGACTACTTCTCGGTTTCATGCAACCGATATTTATAGGGAAATAACATAATCGTTTTAAGAGAAAAACTTGCTACAGGTGGTTAATTCGAATTAACTCTAACATGACTGTTTATGAGAAAAACTTGCCACAAGTGGCTTATTTTGAATTGTAATAGGGATGTTTAACCTCTGATCAACTACAGGTGTCTTAATTCAAATTAACTCTTCAACAGAACTATTAGACTCTTGATTAGCTATGAAAGAGAAAATCAAGAGTTCTACTACTTCTAGATAACGTATTTGACTCCATATTTGACCATGACTTTAGGAACACTTTTCTGTCGATCTAGACCAAGTGAATAGGATAGAATCCATGTTGAGATGATTATGGAAATGCCCATGTGGCCCAGTTCTTCATTTGACAACTGTAACTTTCCAAACCATGAGAGTAGCTACGAAACCCACAGTTAGCTGTAGAATACGCTGCATTCTGTAGCTAATTTGCAAAAGTCTATTAAAATAACAAGAACATGAAAATATAATGTGGTGATAATTTTAATGCTTTCCTAAGAAAAAACCTAGCATTTATCATTGATTGGATCTGTAGTCTTATAAGAAAATGAGAGAAAAAGGTGAGAACAAATGTCAAGGAGAATGTAATTCTGGGGTTCAACACACATATGCATAGTCTTGAATGGTAGATGATAGACTGGTAGATGGAGGATCTACTGATGTTGAGACCTCAGATTTTGTCGAAAAAGGTTCGATAGAAATGCGCGTAGCAACCTTAGGAAGCTTTGCTAGTGAGGAAATCAAGGATGATGATAGGTAAAGAATGGGGCCTATGGTGTCTGTCATCTTGACATCAGTGGGAGGGATCATAATAAAAGGGATAGATTTTCTTTGTTCTGGTTGACTGGTGGTACCAAAATCCATAGGTAGAGGAGCAGAGGTTCCACTACGAGTGGCCTCATAGTCACAAATCGCCCCAAGGAAATCGCGAAACTCATCGAGACGAGGGAAAAAATGGGAATAATGACCATGAAGATCACAAAGGGAACAAGAGTGGTTTGTGCAAAGAGTTTTGAGTTTCCTAGGTGGGACCAGAATGTTAACATGGACTTCTGGAATATTTGACTTGGGGAACACTTCACGAACCAAATGTTTAATTTGAGGAAGCTCAGGACAATTGTTGGTGGTGTGCCTAATGACTTCACACAAAGTGCACGGGGGTCTCAGCTTTGGGGCCTTAGGGGGTGGAGGAGCTCAGGGAGCTTGGTCCTTTGAATCTTTCCTTTTGGATTTCCCCCCCTGGCTAGATGCTTTCGCAATGGGAGTTGGTTCTTGTTGAGTTTGTGATGGAACTGAAGTAGAGGCAGGGGTCGTGGGGACCAGTTGAACCGAGGTCAAAACATGATATGGTCTTGGCTGACCAGGAAGATTGTTTCCATGGGGATCGATGTACCATACTAGGATCCTGAGAGTCATATTAGGAAGGACCAACGAAGCCATGATAGGCACAGAAAAAAATTCTTGGGGTGGGGGAATAAGTAAGGTATCTGGTCGGCAGGATAATGTCCCAACAGAATAGCTCCTAGATGGTTAAGACCTAGAGGAACAGTTCCTGGAGGGAACATAGGAGAGGCATCCACAAATGGAGGAGGTCCTTGGGGAGTGGGTCTAAGGGGTTCAATTGGAAGAGCAACAATAACATGTTGAGGAGTTTGTTGTTGATTAGGTGTATCACACTGCTTAAGGGTAGCCCGTGATGCTTGTAACATGAAAACACTCATGGAAGTAGGTTTAGAAATGGGGGGGAGGGGGGACCAGGGAAGGCACCCAAAATTGAAGAATCCTTATAAACTCCGAGGAGGTCACGGATGTCGGCTCGTAGTAAGTCAATTGATAAATGGTAACAATCTTCCCTTCGTGGGGGAAGCACATCTTGCGAAACACTGCATATGCGATAGATGACATGGCATATGTGTAACTACGATCTAAGAGGATGTTTTAATCCAAAGGGGCACCAATGAATTTGATATCTACATGGACAATCTTTCCTGCAAGGGTCACTGGACAGTTGCGGTACATTCCAAGGGGCTGGGAGGAGTGTCCATCCCAAGCATGTAAAGTGATGGTGGAGGGGGACAAATAATGTGACTTTAGATGTTGGCATTATGGACTCTAACTCGTATCGGGAAAGCAACAGTTCAAGGCAATGGGGGATGCTCTGATGTATCAACTTGGAAGACAATCAAATGATCATCAAAATGATTCACTATGCCCAAGGCAGTTAGTAGAGCCTTCTTTTGGGAAAGGCACGACTGGAGGACTTTCAGTGTCGACATGGTGACAAGTGATTGCGCAAATTTGTCTATTATATTGTATGTATGGGCATCTCTATTAGAAGATGCATTACAACATAATGGTCCCTTTCAGATCTTGGGAATGGTCTCAACTTTGGGTTGAGGGAACTGTAAAGGACCATTTGGTGTCATAAGAGGCTCAGCGTACACTTTGGTATTGGATTCGATAACTGATGAAGTGGAGGGTTTGTCATATTGACGTGACCAAGTTTGTAGGTTGATATTGGAGGGGTTAACCTCATCAGAGTTCATCATCAGGATCTAGTAGTCACCGGAACCAGAAGGTTGGGGGAGGTGAGCTGCTTGACCTGGTTGGGGTTGAGCAACAACAAATCCTTACTGAGGGAAAGGATTTGTGAGCGCAGCCAGTTGAGGTGGCATAAGATTCTAAGGTGATTGTTGACCTCGAGAAGCTACTTGAGCTTCCCACATTTGGTGCATCTGGGGTAAAAGAGGACACTCATGTGTATAGTGGCCATGTACACCACAACATGCACAAGGCTTATTTGTACGAATAGCCTTGTTCTTCTTGGGTTGGCTGCCATGTTGTTGGTTGTTGGTTGTATGTTGGTTCCCTGGGGTTCACTAGGTTGGTTACCTTGGTTGCCCTTGTTACTATTCCCCTTATTCTTTTTTTCGAATTCTGGGGATTAGTATCACTCTTCTGCACAAACACCTAGCCTGAGGGGGTGGTGGTTGCTGGGGTTGAGGGTGCATGGGATGCTGTGGTGCTAAGGCTTGAGGGGCTAGACCATCAGGTTATGCATAAGAAGAAGCAATAGTTTGGTAGATGGGTTGGGGTCCTGGAAACATGTTGCTAGTAGGAGGTGCATAAATGTTGGAGGAATTAGTGCCCCCCTGTGGATAGCCATAACTCTTTTAAGAATATGGCAAAGAGTGTGAAAGGGATCCAACGATATCATCGGTGGCGTGAGATGCCTCCAGTGTATTGGCACTTATAAGGTGAGGGAGGTCTGGAATGACAGTATATACATAACCTAGTTGAGCATAAATCAGATCGTATCTCAAAGTGGTATGGAGAGCTTCTTCCTCGGTCTGAGGAAAATGGGATGCAACATATTTTCTAATGGGGGATAAAAGGTTCTTAATAAACTAATCTAGATAGACATGGTCTTCGAAAGGTAGGGCACGACATGTGCTCCTCCTTCGATGCCACTCTTGAACATGGTCAGAAAGGCGAGTGACAGAGGACTGACAGAATGTAGTCAATAGCTCTATACCAGTGCCGTACTGGAGAGGTAACTGGAAATATGATAAGAAAAGTTAAGAAAGCATTGCGAAAATAGAATGAGAGGTGGAGGGCTGGTCTACATACCATTTTGCAGCATCTCCAGTGAGCGTGCATTAGAAGAGTCGAAGACAAATGGAGTCATTGGTTATGGAGTTGGATTAACACCACATGTGGAAGGATCCTCTCCAGCAATACCCTCAAACTTTGGGATGTTTGAGGAGAGCTTAGTTGGCATAGAGGGTCAACTAGCATCATGGTGTATGGGGTTGTTTATCAACTGTTAAGATCCAGTAGACTTAACCCAGCTATAAAGGGGAGCATGGGGGCTGCTGAAATGGTTCCTGAGGCTATTCCACCAGATGTGACCACCGGTATAGCACTGAACCCACCACCAATTTGGGTTCCTGCACTAGCTATGGGTCCAGACATGGTGACGATATGTAGTGAAGGAGGCTTGGAATCAGATGAGGAATCAGAAGGACTAAGAGAACAGTCGGTATGGGGACTCAGAGGGCTACGAACTCGAATCCGACAGGGAGGAGTAATACACCCAAGAATAAACTGGGGGTGAAGGCCTAATATGCTTTGTGACACACTCCTTGATGGTGCAGTGATGGAAGGAAACATAGAACACGAAAATGGTGAAGGGGAATCAACAATATATCTTTTGTCTTTGATGCGGAGAGATAAATTTATTTATTAAGTCTTGGCTTGGTGGTGTAAACCAAGCACCCTTTTCTTAAGGTGTGCTTGTGTGTGCAAGTGTATTAATTGATTAAGACCAGATCGTGTTTGTAAAAAGGAAAAAAATTTGCTGCAAATAAACTAAAATAAATAACAACAAATAAACAAAAAAACAATTAACTAAACCCCACCCAAACTAGGTTTGAAAACACTACACTGCTTGGTGGCTAAACCGATGGAAAATACATTGAAACCGTAAAGAGATATGAATGTCAATGTGATTGGAATCAAGTGACTCTAAGTTATTGGAAAGTGGTGCAACAACACCAAAAAAGCAGAGGGGAAGATCACTGCAAAAAGATAGGGAGATGGGTGAAACACCTAGGGAAACCGATGGGGACCTAAGGGAATGACCAAACAAGATTAAATTTGAAACTATGGATGGTAGAAATCTATCTTATCAAATCTAAAACAAAAGGTTACAGATCTGGAAAATGTGGCTGAAGGCGCTGCAGAAACTCAGACTTCTCACTCAGCTAAACTCCTCCTAGAAAGGTGGAAATGTACTAGAAGCCCTAGGGGAGGCTAAATTCGACTTTGACGAATAAATCTGAATGGATCAAGGCCTAAGCAGGATGAGATAGAGGTTAGACACCCAATAGATAGCTCTCAACAAAACCCAGAAACAGATCTGAGAAAAACCCTAAAACCTAGAAATCACAGGTTTTGACCTGTTTTCTGAAGCCCAGATCACACCTTTTGGGCTGAAAACTGTGATTTCTGTTCCGAGACTCCTGGTCTACAAATTTTGGAAAAAAGTGTTGCCTTTGTCACGGTTGGTTCCTGTGACCTGCGAAAACGACCAGAAAGCTTGCGGAAGTCGGAAATTTATCACATCTAGGGTTAAAACACTAGGAAACATTAAGACAATTGAACAAAGAAGAAACCCTATGCTAAACACCAAAGTTCACCCAAGTTTCTGTATCTAAAGTATAAAACCTAGTGGACTCACCAAATTTGCGATTGGAAACAATCAGAAAATCCCCAGTGGAGTCGCCAATTTGTTGGTGTTTTCTGCTCAATGATGTATGAAACGAACCCACTTAATATTGTGGATGACAAACAATCTCAATAATAGAAATGACTGCTAAACGTTGTAGATCTGCAACTATTGATAGAAACAAAACCTGCCAAAATTCTGATCTATGTTATGATCATAGTTAAATGGTGAAAGAAAGAGTAATAAACCCAAACATCTAATGGAAACCAGATATGTAAAGAATAATTTAATGATAACATCTGTGAAGAGAATAGATAAATGTTACCAGTCCCCCTCTATGGGATGGGTTCTTGGCTATCCTCGAACGTCTTCAACTTGTGTAGAGTCTCTCTCCTTTATAATGTGCAAAACCAACAAAAATATGGTGTGCGACAACAAAAATAATTAGAGTTACAACAATGGGTGCAACAATGAAAATAATCAAAAGTGAATAATGAATGGAAAACCCTTCTATTTAAAACAAAATATTGAGTTATCCTCAAATAATATACAATAATAAAATATTATTGATCTCATTCTTGGAATAACCACTTGGAATATTTTATTATATTTGTTTAGGAAGGAAAAAGTATTTAAACTTTTATTTAGAAATAATAAATAAATAAAAATGATTTATTTATCATCTCAATGAATTAGTTAAGGAATAATAAATAAATAAGGAATTATTTAATTATTCCTAGGGGATTTAGTCAAATTTAACAAGGAATAATAATTTATTAGTGATTAATTAATTATTCTTAGAGGAAAAATAAGAAAAATAATGATTTATTGTTAATATTTCATGGTTGGGTCAAATTTGACAAGGAATAATAATAAAACAGTGTTAAATTAATTATTCCTAGAAGAAAATCAAATAA
Organism: Pinus taeda; assembly: GCA_000404065.3. Lineage (NCBI taxonomy): Eukaryota > Viridiplantae > Streptophyta > Pinopsida > Pinales > Pinaceae > Pinus > Pinus taeda. Next base: position 21,359 of record APFE030548663.1, read on the forward strand.
ATAATGATTTATTTAATTATTCTTCATGGATTTAACTATAAATTACTTAATAAAGGTGGTTTATTAGGAAATTTCTCACAGTGAAGGCAATTTTACTAGGGTAAAATTGGCTTTACATGGTATACTTCGATCCATCTAGTAAATTAGTCTAGATGAGCAATTTTTGGTGATTCAAGTTCGGTACACTAGCTACATGACTCTAATGAGTGAGAGTTTAGAGGTTGAGCCATCCTAATTCAAAGAAGAAATGCAGGAAATAGTATGGGTGGATGCCATGGTTGAGGAGTATGACTCCATTATCAGAAAAAAAATGTTTGGGAAGTGGTCCTAAGACCAATAGACAAGTCAGTGGTGAGTTCCAGATGGCTTTACAAGGTAAAGAAAGTAGCAGATGGGAGTGTGGAGAAATGTAAGGACAGATTTGTGGCTAGAAGATTCTCTCAGGTGAAGGGAATTGATTATGATGAGACTTTTTCTCCAGTTGCAATGTACTCTTCAATCAGATCTATTCTAGCACTATCAACGCAGATGGGATGGAATATACATAAGATGGATGTGAAGATATCATTCATCAATGGTATGGTTGAGGAAGAGGTGCATATTGAACAACCAGAAGGATTTGAGAGCTTCAATAGAGAGTTGCATGTGTGTAGACTCAAGTGAGCATTTTATGGACTAAAGAAAGCACCCTGTGCTTGGTACACCAGAAATCATAGCTATTTCACCGGGTTGGGATTCACCAAAAGTGAAGTAGATGTGAAGATTTACCATATTGTGGTTGAAGGTAAATTTTTGATTATGGTATTATATTTCGATGATTTTATTCTAACAAGTGATGAGAAGCTGATAAAATTTTGCAAAGAGGATCTTGCAAGAGAACTCAAGATGAAGGAAGTGGGGCTCATGCATTACTTTCTTGGTATGTATGGAAAGGAGATGGGGAAATGTTTGTCTCCCGGGGAAAGTGTGCCAACGAGATACTGAAGAAGTTCCATGTGGAAAGCAGCAATTCCATGGAGACTCCTCTAACAGGTAATTTGAGTAAGGAAGATGCTACCTTAGGTGAAGTGATGGAGGCTACTATTTATGAACAACTTGTGGGTTCACTTATGTATTTGGTGAACACACAACCTGACATGTGTTTTATAGTTAGCCAGCTTAGTCAAGCTATGGCTAAGCCACCCAAAATTTATTGGAAGGAAAGTAAGCATGTGTTGAGATACCTCATAGGTACCACTCAGTTTGGTCTTTGGTACAGATGGATAGAGGGAGTGAAGCTTCAAGGCTTTACATATGCATATGGGGCAGGGAGTCCATCTGATAGGAAGAGCACATTAGGGGGAATCTTCAGTATTGGTTCAATAATAGTTTCTTGGTACAACAGGAAGCAGATACCAATTGTACTCATTTCAGCAGAAGCAAAGTATATGGCTGCTAGTCAAGCAAATTTTGAGGCCATATGGATGAGGAAGATCCTTGTTGGGTTATTTGGTCAGTATATGGATCCTATAGTGATTTATTGTGAGAACCAGAGTTGTACCAAACTACCTGAGAATCTATTTTTTCATGATTGGTACAAGCATATCAACATCTGTTATCACCATCTACAAGATTGTGTGAAATGGACAGTTATGTTTCTGGAGTACATTCTTACAGAGGAGAAGGATGTAGATATTTTGACAAAGGCATTGTCAAGATGGAAATTCAAGTTTCACAGAGGCAGGATCTTGGTAGTATATAATCCATTTCTTGTTGAGAGGGAGTGTTTAAAATGCAACAAGAAAATCCTAATTTAATTTTGTCCTTGAATTAATTTAGGAATTAAATTGTAATTCCACATCTCATGACAACTTGTAATAGTTAACTAATTTAATTTGACTTAGTTAGCTCAGTTAATTCAAGTTGAGGGTCTAACTAGAGTCATGTAGAGTATCTCCTAAATTATAGGAGACTTGGTTGAGTTTATTTTGAGTTGTAGTTGTTTAATTTAGGTTAATTGAGTTAAAGTCAGTTAAACTAGTTCCAACTGATGGAGAAATTAGTGGGAGATCTAGTAGTGGGGTGTAACCAACAATGATCAATTAGTAAACTGAAGATTCAATCATAATTAAATCATGCATGTCAGATCTGATAAAGAGTCAATTGCAATTATATTTCAGGGACATTTTACTATCAGTTGTATAATCATCTAAATTGTACAGGTGGTGCGTGCAATCAGAGGAAGGCCTATGAGGATTGCACAATTTGTATTTGTGGAATTTAAAAATTAAATATGGGCTAATTCCCTACGAAACTGCACAAGGAAATAGGAGTTTGGAAGACATCATAATTGGATAATTATTGCCTTGAGCTTGTCTCGTAAGTAGTGAGATAGATAGACATAGTGCAAAGATTGCTCAAGCTTGAGAAAAACGTTGTAATCTTCTCATATTTTCTGATTAATGCAATATACAGATAGCAAGGGTTTTAAGTTGTGGATTTCTCCATAAAATTATTGTGTTATGTGTGATTGAATTATTTCTCTTTTATGATTCGTAATTTCAACGATCGTTTATTGTTTTTTCTGATGAGTAGAGTAGATTCAAGTCAATTGTTTTAGCATATTACAATCTACAATTTTAATCTACAAGCAATTTCTATACCACTAATTTTCTATAATTTACTACAATAAAATCATATAAATTAAGAAATGATTCAATAGAAAGGACATTTGGACTAGCCCAATTGACCTTCTAGAAGCTTTGGAGAGTTTAGAGGAGCTCTTCTTTCCCCACCTCCACCATAAGTGCTTGACTATCCTCTAGTTCAATATATCTAGGGAGAAAGAAACTTAAATGGATAATTTTAATAATGTGTTGGTGATTCTGGAAATCCATCAACCAAGGGGACCTCCCTGATATGAAGTCCCAATCAGACCTCACACTATTTGGTGTAGGAGTCCCATCCGGTATAGAGGCCTGATTTCCAAATCCTCAAAGATATGCCTTTTCTCTAGCTATTAGCACATGAGAGTCATGCAATGGTATCTTCGAAAAGGAAGGTGAGTGTGCTTGGTGAGTGTACAATGCAATTGTGTCTAGGTTATCTTACTGTAGAAGGCAAGGATAAAGTGAGCTTCTAAGTGAGAGGTAATAGTACCACATAGGAAGAGACACACATGAACCAGAAGGACCTATCTAACATCTAGTGGAATAGTCCACATCGGATGCAACATTCGTTACAACCAATGAACAAAGGAAGATCCATATAAAATCCATCAGAATAGTCCAGAGTGGATGTGACAGTTGTTATAACCGATAAGAAAGGAAAAGTTTATCTAGTATACTGTGGAATAGTCCACAAGGATGAGACAACATTAACAATGGTTACAACACATTCTCAACAAGATGAGCACTAAAATAACCAAAATACTTCAACTATCTTAGTACATGTGAAAGATAACATGAAATACAAACGTCCACATAATAGTCTTAAAAACATTTATAAGTCATGCATGAAGAACGTGTTGGCCTTAAAAGGCTTCTCTTATTAAGAAAAAGTTCCAAGACACATATTTACATTGTACATTACTAGCCCCAGTAGTGGGACATTGGAGCCACTCCTTGCTCCTCAAAGAACTAGTTGGTCTCTCTAATTCCTTGCGGGAGGAGCCAAGGTGAAAGGTCCTCTACATACAATGAGGGGGTGTATATAACCAAGGGTGATGCTTTCCCTTGTGACTCCTTGACTACCCTCATAACTATTAAACTTCCTATGACTTTTCAACTTACGTGACTCTTCATATTCATGTGTGTCCATTAGAATTTCACTTTACAATACATTTGATTTACAATATACATGGCCCACAATAGTGATATGGCATATGAAATCTTGTGAAATGACTTGCCACAATACCACTGACATGGATTGACTTATGGATGCGGAAATGTCAAGTCACTATTGCTGCTGAGTGATAAATGTGTTCTTGGATATGCTTTCTATTTTCCTCCACATAGCTTGATGATGTGGGGTCTTCAATAGTCTTTGGTCTTGGGAGTTGGTTGAAAATTTTTGTCCCTCTACTTATTCTTGATAGGTTCCCTCGTTTGTTCAACTACTAGTGAGTCTTAGGCATGATTTCCTCCTTATCCTTCCTCATCATCTTGCATTGACTTGATAGTGTTCATGTTCTCACAATTCACTCATGATGAGACGACATCAATACGAAAACTCCCTAGTCTAAGATGATGCATTGTTATCCATGAACTAAGCCTGAGAGGGACTAGTAACTGTGCATTGCATAGTTCCTGGTGACAGAGAGAGGGGTTGATCATCGAGACTGCGCAGAGTGCAGCTCAATCTTGACTGAGGAACTTTTCAGCAGAGTCCCCATTGGGGATAAAAATTGTGGAGTGGCCACTGGAATTCATAATATTTCAATTTAATCCAGCAATGGTTGATGTGGGATGAGGCCATGAGGGGTCAGTTCTACACAATTTTCAAAGGCAAGGAGGACTGGGCAGTGGAGATACCTGGAGGAAGAAACTATGCAGCTTTTGAGGGCAGTTAGATTTGGTTGAGGGAAGGTCACTGAAGGACACAACTGCGTAGTTATAGAGGCCAAGGGAGGTAGAGTTGTCTATGCATTGCGGGGTTCCAGTAGGTAAAGGAAAATCTTGAGGACTTAAAGTGCAAAGTGCACAACTCAAGGCAGACTAGGAGTCACAACTGCACAATTCTAGGGGTGAAGGAAGGTTGTCAGGCTTTGAAATTGCACAATACAACTGCCCTAGAAGACAATGAATGTGCACTATATAGTTCGAGGTATAAAGGTCACACCAGCGAGGGTTGAGAATGCACAATTCATCTAAGTCAGGGCCCAGTGAAGCTGAGTTTCCTGGTTGAGAATATTTTCTAAAAGTGGCTAAGTGCGGGAGGAAGATAGACTCATGATGAACTTGAAATGTGATCACACACTTAGCGTACTTCGATGACACAAAATCATAGACCATCGAGACAAAAAACAAATCATTACCCTCTCTGTGACTGTCTCAGGTCAATAAGCTACAAGTGAGATGCTTGAGATATAATTTAGGATGACCATGATGACACTTGTGTGACAGTGCTCAAGATTTTATGTATGAGTGCGACAGGTGTTTACATGGCTAGGATAACTCGTATACACATATGTTGACCTTTGAAACCACGAGAGAAGGCTAGCAAACATTTCATAATAGTCAAACATGCCAAGAGACGATAGTTGATCCAACAAGTGAAAGGGAGAAAAACACTTAGAGAAAACATATGGAATGAATTTCATTGTTTTTGACCATACATGTCATTGAAGACATAATGATATGAAAATGATAAGTTGTCATTCATACTACGCTAATAGGTGTATTTCAACTTTATGAGATATTCTTTATTTCTTGTACCTATCCTCCAAAGGGTTATGAATAGACGGAGTCTTCATGCGCTCCCGATCTTCTATCATACCCTAGGTTCCTTGGTCTTCTTATCTGATAAATATATTTTCTCCTCAGCTCCTTAGTGTCATCTAACATGTCCTCCTTCTTCATCATATTGCCATAGCATGGTAGAATTCTTGTATCTATAATCCACTCATGACAATACAACATTAGTCTGATAGACCTCTAGTATAAGATGTTGCATGATAATCCACTAAATGAGCTAGAACTGGTATTAGGTTGGGGGGGAGAAGGCTAAGTGACTTGGCTGGACTGAAGGGTAAGACTGCATAATGGCCACTGAGGGAAAATTTTGCGCAGTGTCCACTGAGGGAAAAAATTTGTGAAGTTCAAGGAGGCAGCGGCTACTATGGGATGAGGCCTTGGAGGAACAATTCGTGCAATTTTCAGAGGCAAGGGGGACTAGGCAGTAGAGAGGCCTGGAGGACAAATCTACACAGTTATTGAGGGAAGTGAGCTATGGATGAGGGAAGGTCACTGGAGGTAACCTATACCTAGTTTTGAATGCCAAGGGATGTTGGGTTTTATTTGGCATGCGTAGTTCCAGCAGGGAAGGAAAAACCTTGAGGGTTGCAGATGCAAAGTGCACAGTTTAGGAAGGTTGGATGAGGCTAAGTTGCTAGGGATCCTATGGAATTTGGCTAAGTGTGTGATCAGTGGAACTGATGTGAATAGTGATAGAACTTGACTGTGACCACACACTTGGACACTTAGTGATACAACATAGATCATCCAAAAAATATGAAAACATACTTCACTTAATGCAACAACTTTTGTGGCATCTTACGACAAGTGCAACTCCGACGATAGACTTTGTGAGGATATTGACAACTTTTGTGTAATAGTGCATGAAACTTTGGAAATGAGCGTGAAACATGTTTACATGATGGGAACAACTCATTTTCACAAAGATTTCCCCTTGAAGAAAACAAAAACTTCCCTTTACATGACAAGCGATAACTCCCATGCCCGAAGATGACACTTTCTATATCAAGATGGAAGTGTGAACGACTCTTGAGATTGAAGAAGAGAGCTTGAAATTATTAGCTTACCAATTATTGACTAAGGAATGACCGATCACAGGATCCATAGTAGGCTCCAAAATTTGAGTGTAAGCTAAAATTTTGGAGGGTGTTGCAGCTGCTACAACACTTGGCGACACACCAGTAGAATCCATCTTCTCTGTTTTGGTTAACCCCTTCCGTGCAGGGCCTTGGTTCGTTAGGTAGTATTGATTCATCATATATATTTCCTTGGCCTTCCCATTTACCCCACAAACAAACATGGTCCCCTCTATACCTCCTCAGTTGAAGACAACATAATATTCAACATAATCAAAATGTTTCTAGTTGGGAAAGGTAGTGTAGCTCGTGAGCTTAAGATTTTCAGAGTATAATTTTTCATCTTTGGTGTTGCTCCACTGCCATCAGGCCTAAAGAGTATCCCAACGTAGTCACGTAGGAACACAAACATTTGTCTTCTGCTGAAGAGCCTAGATAGTTGCTTGCTCTACCTCTCTGCACAAGAAGCCTTTCTCTTCTTTCTCCTTTATTTTTTTTTAAAGAGAATTGTGCATAGGCGCTTATTTGTTTCGGGGCGGAAGAGGGATCCCAAATTTTTGAGAGCAGAAGAGGTTGTTCCTTTAGAGAAGCATATAGAGACCTATGATTTAGGTATTCTTGTTTAGATTTTCCCCTTCTTTGTTTCTACTAGTTGAATAAGCTTGAGAACACCAAAGCATAAAAACCGAGTATAGGCATGATATTTTCAAACTAGATGTGGGTTCATGTTTGGACCAAAACTCTCCTTATGGATGGATCGTATTTTCTGTCGAAACTTCATCAACCAAAAGATGTAACCAACTCAAAGAAGATAGACAGATGGGTGGCCAAATGCTAAAGTGTCACAAGGTTCTTTATAGTTCGGCCACACACATATTAAGAAGCCAAACATATGACAAATAGGTCCAGCACAACACTTATTTGCCTAATCATTAGAGGAAATTTCAGCTTGAAATTTTCACGGAATTTCTATGTCATAATATGTAAACCAATCAAAATCCTTTAAATTTAAAAAGAGGTAAATGTCCCAAATAATTTTAAATTGTTTAATTTGGGCATCCATGAAATATTTTTATTAATTTGGGTATGAGTGACATATTTTATTATTAATTTGGATATTCATGAAATATTTTATTAATATTATATACCTACCTTACACATATTAATTGAAAAATATAAATTAAAAGTGCGGGCCCATTTGAAATTAATGAACACCCCCAAGAAAACCCCCGAAAAATTAGTTAAATATAAAATATATGTAGATAGTTAAATATAAAATATAAATATAGATATTTGTAGTTAAATATAAAATATAAAATAGTTAAAAATAAAATCTAGTTATAATTAAATATAAAATAGTTAAATAGTCAAAAAAACATATTATAGAAATGACAAAATTATCGAATTCTAGCCAAAAAATATAAAAAATATATAGTTAAATATAGTTTAAAATATAAAATAGTTAAATAGTTAAAAAATGTATTCCGTAAGGGAGAAATCACTGGATTTCCAATAAAAAATATAAAATATATAGTTGAATATAAATAGTTAAATATAAATAATTAAAAATTAAAAAAATATTAAATATAAAATTAGTTAAATGGTTAAACAATGTATTCCATAAAAGGAGCAAATTACAAACAAAAAATATATTTCGGGCAAAATTATGGTCTTGGTAGAGACAACGATGTTAAAGAAACACCAAAAAATGAGTTAAATATAAAAAATATATAGACAATTAAATACAAAATATAAATATAAATATAAACATTTAAATATAAATATAAATATATAGATATAGATAATTATTTTAATAAAAGTGTCATATATTGAGGGATTTTGATAAAAAAAAATTACAAATAGTATATTAAAAAATTGTATTAAATTTCATGCTAATAAATATCGTGGAACATAGATAAAAGTAAAGTAATATGAAAAAATTGTCTACATAGCAATTTCTAACTAATTTCTTGATTTTCCCTTACAAGGCCACTTTTAGGTTGAAATTTCCTCTAATGGGAAACAAAAGGAAAAAATCAACACGAAATAAAGAAAGACAAGAGAAAGAATCCACAGAACGAAGAATAAAACCAGAAGAAAAGAGAACAAATGGTTAAAGCAAACATGGCGTAGAACTAGAATAAGAAAATGAAGACAAACTACAAGAAACGAGTGCAGAATGGGTGCAAGAGAGGGAAAGCTAGGATGCAACTAATCCTACTGCTAACCTAACAGCTAAAAGGTCACGTCATGTGTAATGAAATTTCCAGTGAAGCCTGCATAATTGTTCCCAACTTGCATCCACAGAGATACGAACAATTAAAACGAATATAAATCACTGTGCAATGGAAAAGATAAAAAATTGAATAACTTGCACAAGAAAAGGAAGGTCTTTCTTGTGGGTAGAAAGGTGTGTCACAACCAATACTTTCATCCAATCCACATGCTTACCTTTTCGATGAATACCATTTTTCAACAAACCTCAGAAGCTTCTTGCGGATGTGTCTTCATCTACACTGAGCTCCTTAGCAAGCGCAATGAAAGATTGAAGCTTGTTGTTTGCTATAGAGCTTGCCAAGTAAGCTTGTTCCAACCATTCACTGATTGGATCGTAAAATTCATAATGGCTCTCTTGAAAACCCCAAAATCCTGAAAAAAGGTGAATTTTTTATTAGAGAAATGGGATCACGATGGGAACCTTGTGAGGGAAAATAGATATGATCATACTCAACAATCATGCCAAGATAGTGAGGACTTGCCATAACCATCAACAAAGGCTGAAGTGCCTTTCCTGCTTGACAAAAATATGAAGAGAGAGATGTTGAACAATGAATATCAAGGGGTGTGGAACAACTGTCATTTAATGTGCTAATGGGAAAATGATAAGCTAAACGACAATCAACAAAGACAAATAAATGATCAAATGAGCTAATTGAAGCATTAGATTCCAGTTTGCAATAAACAAAGAAAAAACAATTTGAACTGTCTCGCGAATTCTCTAAACAATTGAATCAAGCTCCTTGCAAGACAAATATGACAGACCACCTTCTTGCAACTGGGGACAAATTGTACAAGCACCATAGTCATCAAAAGAGTTTAAAAAGGATGCTAGCAACACAAATGCATGAGACCAATTGGGATATGGTGAACGAAGAAGAGCTTGATTCATGTGGCAACTTGTGCATTCATTCACATGCAAGAGGGTTTCAGGTGCAATGAAGGACAAGATTCGAGATATGATATTCACAAAGAAAGCTAGGAGTTGTTCTTCATGAAATACATACAATAGATATGATTCGTTTGGCCAAATATGGTATTTGGAATAATCAACTTCTACGAGAGGTACACATTCAATAACTGATTTTTTTGCAAGAGACTTGCATGAAGACGAATGAACCGAAAAATATTCTTGAGTCCGATCAGAAGTAAAATTTCAAAAGTTTGAAAGATTACATCCGAAATAGAAAACATCTTTGAGAAATAGATTTAAACTAAATGAAACCATGTAAAAAGAAGGTTTGTGTGAGAGAAACCAGATTTGAATTAGTTCGACGGGCTTGATAGGAGTCACAAGATCCTTACATAACCATCAACAGAAGTTGAAGTGCCTCAATTCCTTGGCAGGTCCAAGAACTTCCTAGGATTGTAGAATTTCATTTTGAAGCTTGAATCAGATCATTCATGGTTTGAGGATATATGTTGTTGCTCGGTTCAGTACTTCTCATCAGATGGTAGTCATCTTTGTCACAGGTTTCACAGAATTTTTCAACTTCAACAATCATCTTACTCAAATGGAAAGGCTCTTCTGATAACTATTCAAAGATAAATGAATCGGGGGAATTTCATGAGCAAGCTAATTTGAAGAGTGGTCTTCATGCAAAAAAATAGATGATGAGGGATGGGAAGAGTACTCTATGTTTTGATTGTTTTCAATTTCATCACGGAAAACCTAACCTCTTTGTGATAACTCATCGGATAAAGAAACGAAAGATGCATGGAATATCTCCATTGCAGGTAGATGCATTGCAAATGGTAGGAAACAAGGGACAGTGAGGCGAAGAGGAAGTTTCGATATGAAAATTAGAGGTAAGATCTTCATGAGAAACCAAAATATCAGATGATGCACTTGGGAATATTTTACCATGTACATCAGCCAAATTATCTTCATCAGAATGACTGTTTCCCAAGGCTATGGATTGATCCAAAGAATTGATTAAATTTGATTCACTACTGAGATTGCGAGATTGACAATCATCCAAGAATGGAAGCGCATCATCTTGACATGATGGATCTTGAAAAACATAAGAAAAATTGAAATCATCTTCACCTTTTTTCTCCTCTAACTGTGTAGAGTGGTTTCCTTGTACCTGATTGCAATTTGAACCAACAATGCAAAAATCAAGAGAGTGTGGAAGACTAGCTGGTGGCACAAATTTCTCAAGTGGATCATGGTACAAAGAGTCATGACCAATAGATGATAGAGGATGGCAGAAATCTAGATCAGATTCAAGACTCGAGTTATGAACAGTGACATCATCTTACAGAGTGGGGGATTTAGTGTTCAACATAGGCCTCATAAGCCATTCTGGAATTTCCTCCATTGAATATGAGTTAGGAAAGTTAGGACAAGAATGAGAAAATGGATTGGGAATTTGATTTGTAAACTTTCAAATTTGTTACCATCATAGAGAGGCACCCCTATCGGAATTGGAAAAGGAGGAGGACAAAGAACAAAAGGGACAATAAATTCCTCCTCTAAAATTAGAGGTGTCTCATGATTCACAAGATTTAGGGAAGCAGAAAAATTAGGGGGTTCAGGTTCACCGCATGAAGCGATAAGAACCAAGCGCTTAAAATCTTGTTTCAAGAATTCCCAATTCAAATCGTCTTCCAGAATTTCATAACAAAGGTGAAGGAATCAATCAGAATTATTATTAACTAATTCATTAGGCTCCATTCTTGAGAGATTGATTATTTCGCAAACATTTCGGTAATTATACTTACCGAGGACTTGATGAAGCTCCCAAAGGAAGTGACAAAGGGAATGAATGGAAGTGGGTGGCAAGGTATGGCACCACCAATGAACACTGCCTTAAAGGGTGAGGAAGAAAAGAACACAAGCCAACTCTTCATCATTGATTTCGTAAGATTTGCAAAATCTAAGAATTAGAAATGTGCTTAGTTATGGATGTTCCATCCTCAGCATCAAACTTTAACCAGGACAAGTGATCGAGAGGCTCCTCAAGGGCTAAAAATTTATGAAGGGAAAAATTGGAGAAACACCCCGGGAGTATGATTAGTGTATGAGCCATTTTAGATAAGAGATTCAAACCAGATGCAATAGGCTCAACTTATCATCTTTCCCTCCTTCTAGCACCATTTTGTTGATGGTGCTGGAAATCTGTCAAGCAATGGGATCTCCCTGGTATGAAGTCCCAATCATACCTCACACCGTTTGGTGTAGGATTCCCATCTGGTATAAAGAAACGGTTGCCAAATCCTCAAAGATCTTCCTTGGCTCTAGCTATCACCACAGGAGAGTGATGCAATGGTATCCTCAAAAAGAAAAGTGAGTGTACAACATAACTGTGTCTAGGTTCTCTTACTGAGAAATGAGAGGAGAAAGTGAGCCTCAAAGTGAGAGGTAATAGTACCACCCAGGAAGAGACACACATGAACCAAAAGGACTTGTCTAACATCTAGCGGAATATTCCACAGATGCGACAATTGTTACAACCAATGAACAAAGGAATATTCGTCTAACATCTAGTGGAATATTCCACAACAGATGTGATGGTTGTTATAATCGATAAGCAAGGAAAAATTTTCCTAGTATCCTGTAGAATAGTCCACAAGGATGAGACAAACATAACAATGATTACAACACATTCTCAACAAGATGAGCACTAAAATAACAAAATAGTTAAACTATATTAGTACATGTGAAAGAAAACATGAAATACAAACGTCCACAAAATAGTCTTACAAACATTATAAGTCATCCATGCAGAACGTGTTGGCCGTAAAAGGATTCTATTATTAAGAAAAAGTTCCAAGACACATATTTACATTGTACATCACTAGCCCCAACAGTGGGACATTGGAGCCACTCCTTGCTCCTTAAAGAACTAGCTAGTCTCTCTAATTCCTTGTAGGAGGAGCCAAGGTGAAAAGTCATTTGCTCATACAATGGGGGGGGGGTATATAACCAAGGGGGATGCTTCCCCTTGTGACTCTTTGGCTACCCTCATGACTATTGAACTTCCTATGACTTTTCAACTTACATGACTGTTCATATTCATTTGTATCCATTGGACTTTCACTTTACAATACATTTGATTTACAATATACATGACCCACAATAGTGATGTGGCATATGAAAACTCATGACATGACTTGACACAACATTGCTGACATAGACTGACTTTATGATGTGGCAATGTTAAGTCACTATGTGATAGATGTGTTCTTGGATATGCTTTCTCTTTTCCTCCCCATATCTTGATGATACAGGGTCTTCAATAATCTTTGGTCTTGGGAGGTGGTTTCAAACTTGTGTCCCTTTTCTTTCTCTTGATAGGTTCACTCATATGTTCAACTCCGTGTGAGCCTTAGGAATGATTTCCTCATTCTTCTACTTCCTCATCATCTTTCCATGACTTGATAGTGTACATGTTCCTGCAATTCACTCATGATGGGATGATATCAATCCGAAAACTCCCTAGTCTAAGATGATGCATTGTTATCCATGAATTGAGCCCGAGACAAGTGAAAAATTAGAAGAAAGGACCTAGAAACAGTGTGTTACAAAGTTCCGGGTAACAAGGAGACGGGTTGATCACTAAGACTGGGTAAAGCGCAATTCAAGCTTGTTTGAGAAACTTTTCAGCGCAGTCCCCACTGGGGAGAAAAATTACGTAGTGGCCACTCAGAGTCATTATTACACATTTCAAGCTAGTAGTGGATTATGTGGGATGAGGCCATGAGGGAAAGCTATGTGCACTTCAAACCATAGTGGCTGATAAGGGAAGAGGCCATGATGGGTCATGTTTGTGTAGTTTTCAAAGGCAAGGAGGAATGGGCTTCAGAGAGATCTGGAGGACAAATCTGCGTAGTTCTGGAGGTTAGTGAGCTTCGGCTGAGGGAAGGTAATTGAAGGAAACATATGTGTAGTTTTAGAGGCCAAGGCAAGTAGGGATCTCTATGCATTGTAGGGTTCCAGCAGGAAATGGAAAATCTTTAGGACTGAAAGTGCGAAGTGTGTAGTTCAAGGCAGTCTGGCAGGCACAACTACGCAATTCTAGGGGTGAAGGAACATTGTTGGGATTTGGAATTGCACAATACAATTACCTTGGAAGATACTGACTACACACTGCATAGTTCTAGGTAGCAAGGTCACACCAATGAGGGTTGAGATTGCACAATACGCAACTCAATCGGGGCATGGTGAAGCTGAGTTGCTTGGTCAGGACGATTTTCTGAAAGTGGCTAAGTGCAAAAGGTAGATAGACTCCTAATGAACTTGAAATGTAATCACACACTTAACTTACTTTGATGAAATGACATCATATACTACCAGGACAAAAAACAAAGCATTACCCTCTGTGTGACTGTCTCAGGTCAAAAAGTGACAAGTGCAACACTTGAGATAGACTTTAGGACGATTGTGATGACACTTTTGCGACAGTGCTCAAGATTTTGTGTATGAGTGTGACATGTGTTTACGTGGCTAGGAAAAATAATATACATAGAGGTCGACCTTTGAAACCATCAGAGAAGGCTCGCAAACATGTAATAGTAGTCAAACATGCTAAGAGATGACAAACGATCCAATAAGCGAAAGGGAGAAAAACACTTAAAGAAAACACATGGAATTACTTTCAGTGTTTGCGACCATACATGTCATTGAAGACATAATGTTATGATAATGATAAGTTGTCATTCGTACTACACTAAGAGGTGTATTTCAACTTTATGATATGTGCTTTGTTTTCCGTACCTACCCTCCAAAGGGTTATGAATTAGATGGAGTCTTCATGCGGTCCCGATATTCTATCATACCCTAAGTTCCTTGGTCTTCTTATTTGATAAGAATATTTTCTCTTAAATGTCTTAGTGTCATCTATAATGTCCTCCTTCTTCATCATGTTTCCATAGCCTCGAAGAATTCCTGTATCTGTAGTCCACTCATGAAAAGAGGACATTAGTCTCATAAACCCCTAATCTAAGATGTTTTTTGATAATCCAATGACTGAGTCGGAACTAGTATTAGGTCTGGGGAGAGAAGGCTCAATGACTGGGCTGGACTGAGGGATAAGATTGCCACAGCGCCTACTAAGGGAAAATTTTGTGTAGTACCCACTGAGGGATAGAATTACACAGTTCAAGCAGACAATAGTTGCTACGGGATGAGGCCCTGGAGGAAAAATCCACATAGTTTTCAAAGGCAAGATCGATTGGGTTGCAGAGAGGCCTGGAGGACAAATTTGCATATTTCTTAAGGAAAATGAGATCTAACTGAGGGAATGTCACTGTAGGTATCCTCTGTGCATTTTTGGATGCCAAAGGATGCTGGGATTTCTATACATTAAGCAATGTCAACAGGCAAGGAAAAAGCTTGATGGTTGCAGATGCGAAGTGCACAATTTAGGAATGCTGGATGAGACTAGGTTGCTAGGAATCCTCCGGAATTTGGCTAAGTGTGGGATCAGTGGAACTGATGTGAATAGTGATAGAAATTGAATGTGACCACACACTTGGACACTTAGTGATACAACATATATCATCCAGAACATATGAAAACATACATTGCTTAATGCAACAACCTTTGTGGAAACTTGCGACAAGTGTGACTTCGATGATATACCTTTTAAGGATAATGATGACACTTGTGTAATAGTGCATGGGACTTTGGAAATGAGTGTGAAACCTGTATACATGATGGGAACAACTCATTTTAACAAACATTCCCCTTAAAGAAAACCAAAACTTCCTTTTGCATGACAAGTGATAAATCCCATGCCCGAAGATGACACTTTCTATATAAAGATAGAAGCATGAACGACTCTTGATATTGAAGAAGAGATCTTGAAATCATCACCTTACTAATAAGTGACTAAGGAAAAACCAATAATAGGATCCACAGTAGTCTCCAAAATTTGAGTGTGGGCCAAAATTTTGGAGGGTGTTGTAGCCACTAAGACATAATGGTATCCTAAGAGTCATATTTTAATAACATTTTAAGGTACTTTAGTCCTTCAGTGGAAGTTTCAAGGAAGGTCATTTCCCTCGATCCATCCTCTTTGCAATATTCTAGGTACATTTTATATTTTCCCGTGGTTGGAAATTTGTGGAATTTGTTTGTAGTATTATCACTTGACTAAATCTAAATTTCCCTTTTTTTCAAGTGCCTGGTTCTTTCTTTTCATCCAACATCATTTTTCTTCTTTTGTTTTCAAGTTGACTTATCTAAAATTTATTATTTTCCATCAAAAAAGTAATTCCATCCTTGGTGAGGTTGGAGACTAGAATCTCCTCATCTTTCTTTAAAAAAAAAATCATCCTTTTCCTTTTTCTCATTGGACCATTAGAATTCCATGTGCTTGACCTTTTTCAAGCTTTCTTGGAATTGGATGGTTGTGGAATCATTAAGGGATTCATTAAAGGATTTATAATAATCTTTGATTTTAAGACAAAGTACTTTTCGTTGAGCCATTCAAGGTTCATCTTTAAGGGGTTAGGAAACTTACCTTGTGTAGGGGTCAACTGCATGATTGTGATTGCAGTTTCCTCCCAAGGAAAACCATTCACATATTTTAAGTGTCTCCTAAAAGAAAACATTTAAAACTAGAAATTTATCCAACGAATTTGCTATTATTGCCTCACATATCCTCCCATCAATACATGATAGGGTGAGTGTTATCTATTCAATGTCCAATAAACTACCCTTTTCATATTATTTACGAAGAAAAGATATATTATCCACTTGGGAAATTTTCCCCCAAATATTTGATGCATCAAGGGGAATTTTATCACCACTATCCTTTTATGGAACCAAGGATTGTTGAAGATTTTTTCTCAATATTCTTTCCCTTGAGAGTAAGGACCATAAATATTCAAGAAACTAATTTATTTCTTCAGATTCATATAAAGGAGAGAAGTCCCAAACCATAGTGAAAAATCCAAAGATTTAGAACAAAAGAATGATCCAAATTTTCACCTCATTGATTTCCCAAATATATTTCTAATGTAGAAATAGAGTTAAAATCCCAACCCCTTAAGAGCTTGGATAAATCTTGCACTTTTGTTATCAGTTCTTGTAATAAAATGACTGAATGGGTCTCAATTAACATTTCTATAGCCAATTTCTTGGATGACTTGGCTAATTGTCTACAAGATGGGGTTAAGAAGATCATTTGGATCCATTCCTAGGGTAATTTTCACTAAGGGTCCCAACTAAACATTGTTGTTGTCTACTTTTAAATTTAGAATGTAATTGCTTTTGATTTAGATATGATTTTATGCCTTTTTGAATTGTTTTATAACTTTTCTTTTCCAAGTGTACCAATCCTCCCTCAACTCCTCGTGAGAAAATATATGGTTCTTTTGATTTGAAAGACATGGTGTTGGGATTTGATCCACTCATATGTATCTGTGTCATGAGATAATTTAGTATAATTTCTTTGACCGATATTAGGTTATATTTCAAAAACTAGTGTTTTAACACATTAATAAAAATAAAATAAAATAAAATAAATATGATAAAAATGAATTATGAAACTAAAAATAATTATTATTCATAATTTTATAAAAACAAAATATAAAGAAATTAAATTATTTTTAAACTATGATAATTCATATCTGTAATTTAATACTTATACCAACAATTGGTTTCAGGACATAATAAATAAAAAAGGCTAAACTATACGAGGATCTAATAAATAAAAAACTACACTATACCACTAAAAAAGATGAGAATATTGATTGGCATATCTAATTTAGACTTATGCAAAGATATAAGTGTCATAGTACATTTATAATTAATGCCAAATAAATTACTATGTATTTAATTATATGAATCTTTTATTCTAGTTAAACTTGTATTCATTACATTTTCAGGGACAACTCACAACTGCTCCTAGAAAAAATAGTTCTAAGATGTGAGGATGAACTTAGGGAACAATACATTGACTATGAGAAAATCCCATTTTGATGTCGCAAGTGTCACAAATATGGACACCTATTCAATACTGACCAACCAAACAAGCCCCTAATGTAGCCCTAACTACTCAAGATTAGGAAGGGTTTAGAAAATATATAGGAAAGGCACGACCACCCAAACTCCCAACTCATTTTCATACCACAATTAATACATAGTGCTACAACACCTCACAAAGCAAGATTGAATGCAAGAACTAGAGTAATCACTGCTGATGGAAATAGGAAAAAACGATCAACCCAAACACTCAAGCATGGAGGGATTTGACACCCAACCCATAGATCCAAAAAATATAAATGATTTAGAGATGGAGGAACCCATCCAATAAAAAACTAACCTGGAGGACATGGACACGATAGAATTTCAAAACATAGGCCTACAGTTGTTAGCTAAGGAGTGGCACAACAAGGATCCCGCAAAAATTCTATATTAGCAAGTGTAGATTATAGCCTGAGCATACATCAAGAAGCAAAAAACACTTTGACAATCTTAGAAACTAGGTGATAATTCTATACTTCATTGCTCTTCTTCTTCTCATGGCCCAAAAATAAATGCACCAAAATATTGAGGAATTAGTCCAAAATAACCAAAAATGAAAGGAAGAAAAACTAACATTCAACCCTTGCAAGCTTTAAGAGACTTCCTAGTCAACTTCAAAAGAGTATCAACTATAGATTTCATCTTCCAACCCTCTCCCCAGATTCCTCAATAAAATTCATCACCTAGAATTTCAGAGGTATTAGAAATAAATCCAAGCACAAACTCCTAAAATATAAAATCCAACAAGAACATCCTAACTTCCATTTGATTCAAGAAACAAAATTCTCAACAACTTTCCCTCATCAATACATCAAGAAAATATGGAGAAATAATGAACACATCACCCACAATGCCAAAGGTTCCTTAGGTAGCCTAGCCATCATATGGAACCCCTCCACCATCACTCTTAAAAACTCCTTCTCCCCCCCTCGAATCCTCAAAACCATCATTCATCATATTAGATTTGTTATCCAATATATAATATATAACATATATGGCCCTATATCTTCTCTAGACAAATACATATATCTCGTAAATCTCCAGAGAGTGTATGAAATCATTGGGCACACATTTTGGATTATAGGAGAATACTTTAACATAATAACCAACCTTCAAGAAAATTAAGGAGGAACTTGCAATATGGAAGAGAAAATTTGACTCTTCAATAATTTCATCAAAAACTACAAACTAATATATTTTAACACTCAAAATGGCATATACACTTGAAACAAAAAAAGAAGAGGTAGTTCTATTGCATCCAAACTAAACGGATTCCTCATCACATATTCCTTACTTACTTCCTCCACCAACTTCGAAGCCAACATTCTTTCAAGTCATGGCTCAAACCACTGGCAATGTAGGTGAAAATGAGTTTGCAAGGTCATATTAATAAAAATCCCTTCAAATTTGAATCATTCTATCTTTGGCATCCTGATTTCCTCTCAAAGGTGGAATCATTATGGAATGATTCAAACATTCTTTGTGGAACAACCATGTTTCACTTTTAGCAGAGACTTAAATTTCTCAAGCAAAAAATCAAAGATGGGAATTTCTCTATCTTTGGACACATCCACAAAGATAAGATCCAACTAGAAAAAGAAATGTCCAATTTTTTATAGTGTTGGATCCCGCAAACATATTGGGTATATCCCCAATATAAGGTTCGAATTATACCTCACACCATTTGGTGTAGGAGTCCCATCCAAAAATATGGCTTGGTTTCCATTAACTTATAGATTTTCCTTGGCTTAAATAATTAGCAAGAGAGAGTAGCACGTGTGTGCTTTTGTATGAGCAAGAGTGTGTGCTTTGTGAACTCTTTAATTTTAGATCTATCAAGGTTATAATTTCACTGCAAGGGAGAGAAAATGATCCTATAAAATAAAAATAATAATACTAATCTAGTGGGTACAAATGCACATAAACAAGAAATAATCCTTAGACATCAAAAGAAATACTTCACATAGATGCTACAATCATTAAAATCATCACAACACATTTCCAACAAGTTGAGCACCGAAGTCACTGAAATAGTTCAATTACTTTATTACATAAGGAATCCAACATAAACCACAAACATTAAAAGAGTAGTCTCAAAACATCCACGATCTATGCATGAAAATGTGTTGGCCAAATGCCTTCAAGCATTAAGCAAAAGTTCCAAGATACATGAGTACAGTGAACATAACTAGCTCCAATAGTGGAGCGTTAGAGCCACTACTTTCTCCCCAAAAGTACTATCTCTATCTCTCTAATGCCTTATGGGAGAAGCCAAGGTTAAAAGTATTTTGCTTGAGTAATGAGGCTTTTTTTATAACTTGAGAAGTGAAATTTCATGTCCTCATGACTCTTGACTTTCCAACTTCTAATGACCTTTGGACTTCTATAACTCTTGAACTTACAAATGAATTTTGGGATTACATATGACTCTCGGAATTACATGTATTTTGGACTTCTTCACATGGATCGTTTTTCCATACATGAATCTTGGACTTATACATCTTTGTATTTACAATAATTACATCATTGCATCATGATTTCCACATCATCATGTTGTGAGGACATGACAAGTCACTATCGTTGATGACTAGGACTCATAGTGACTGATGACATGGAATTTCTTGGCAAGTGACAATGCTGCCACTTGTATCTCTAATCTTGCATGTAGTTTCCATGTCGTTGACATCACACTCTCCAAAGGGTCTTCGATCACATGGAGTCTTTTGGGTTGCTTTGATCTTCAATATTTCAACGTGTTCTTTGTTGTTTAATTATTCCTTTGAATGCCCTATTTTCCTTATATCTTATGCATCATTGCCATGCTGTTTTGGAAATACTTTCAACTAAAATCACTCATGGAAAGAAAGCATCATCCTAAAAAATCTCCTATTCTAACATGTTCGATGTAGATTTTCTATTCATGACTTAATAGTGCGCTCAAGAAGAGCAAGGGGAACTTCTTGGCACAAGGGCACACTTTGAAAGGATGAAGGGATGAAGCTTCAAGGCATTGGGATGTGCTCATGTTCTCAACATGAGAGAGAAATATCAAGGGAGGGTGTAGGGCATAGGTTTGAAGGATAAAGGAATATCATTCAAGCTTTTCAAGTGCATTGTGCGCTTAAGGGAGATAGGAAGGGAAGAGGACATATTGTCGAATGTTGAAGGAATGAAGCTTCAGGGCTTCGGGGTGCGCTCATGCACTCAAGAGAGCCAAGTAAAATGTAAAGTACAATACTGAAGGATGAAGGGGTGAGGCTTCAGGGCTTTGAGATGCACTCATGCACTCAAGGAGCGCACAACTCTTCGAGTCGAACGAGTGCACTCAAGGGGAAGACTTGATTTTCCTGGGAACAATTTGAAACAAGAAAGGGGAATGATATTTCAGAGTGCACTATGATCTTTGAGGGTGCAAGGTGAACTTCCAAAAAATGAAGGAGTCTTAAGAGTGTGCTAATGCCCTCCTAGTCTTAATGGGTTACCTTGTGCAACCAATTTTGTCTAAGTCTAGAAGATAGAACAAGGAGTGAACATAATTGTTTTAGACATGAAATTAAGTGTGACACATACCAACTCATCAATAAAAGTTAGACAAGCTTGAAAAATGGGGAATACAAATCAAAACACTATTTTGCAAACACTCCCCAAGTACAATAAACAAGGTGTGTGCAACTGCGACCAAAATTGTTGGTTTACAACAAACAAAGGTATTGTAACCATGAAGCGCACTGGAGATGTTCTAAACAATTTGATAACACTTAAGAATAATAAAGAACACTTGAAACATGTATAATGACTTGAAACGACACTTGATGACCAAAGAGACACTTGATGCGACAGTTTGGTAGGCTTCAAAATTTGAATGTAGTGAAGTTTTGGGGGGTGTTGTAGCATCGACAACACTTGGCGACACACTAGACAAATTTCAACTTCTCTTCCTAGGAATAGCTTTTCAGTTATGTTAGCACTCAAATCTACCTTAGGCTAAAATAAGGTAAAACTCAAGGCTACATCAAACCATGCTCAGCCTCGTAGCTAGCCCTACGAGGACAGGAGAGGGCTCTCTCCGAGTCAATCTCGGCAAAGGTAATCAATGAGGCTCGAGATGACTAAATTGATGACTAATTTTAGGCTAGGTATGAAGTACAAGGATTTTGAAATTGATTTTTTTGGAGTTTAGTTGAATTCAAGGGAAAGGCAATTTTGGGTGCGGGGATGAGGCACAACTTTTGCAGAGGTCTACTTGGGGCAAGATAGGTGATTGTTTTGATGCCTTTAAAG
>APFE030548663.1:73380-102947 GCA_000404065.3 Pinus taeda
TTCTAAAGGGTAAATGCTGCTGGAATTAGGACTTCCATTGTTGACTTGTGAGGAGAGATCACTATTCTTCCTTGTTGCCATAGTGGGAGTAGGTGAGCTTTTCAAAGTAGAGGAAATCTCTTGCTGGACCCTGGGAGGAGCTTGCACAACACCAAGGCTCAGGTTGTAATGGTTCTTTTTTATTATTTAATACAAATAAGTCCATTCTTCTCAATGATTTGTTAATGAATTGTTTCATGTATTCCTTGGTCAATATGATAAATATGCTTTATCTTACGATGAATATTCAGATGCTATGTAATCGTTTGCTTTGTTAGTGTATGCAGGTCTGAAAGTGAAGGAGGAGCTCATCTGGATCAGCAAGGCTGGACTGCTACAACAAGCGTTGGACCTAAGGTAAGATCGAAAACATTTGAATTCTCGTAGAATGATGTGTATTTAGAGAAGGATAACTCTTGTTTGGTTTGTTTGTCATTAGAGAGTCTTAGACTCCTAGGAAGGTTAGATTTGTCCGCAAGTATAACTCATTCCATGTGACACCCTCAAAGTACAAAGTCCAAATATTATTAGCTACTAAACTAGTTCCTATACTATTATTTCTATGTACATCTATGTTGCATGATTCATTAGCACCAGCTAGAGTACAAGGAAGGAGCTCTAACTGTGTATTATAGGGATGGGTGATCGTTGTGTTTGATAAACTCGTGATCAATTTCCAAGAAATGATTTCCAAAGATTAGATCTGCAAAGGGAATAGGCTCATTATGACCCCCAAGTGGTGTCATAGTATCTTTCATGTATGGTTCACTTTGCATTCAAATCTAGTTTTTTCCACGCTTATATGGAAGTCATAAGTGTGACCAATATGTTGCAAAATACCCTTGTAATTTACTAGACGCGTTTTTACTCAAAATTACACCATAGGTTTTAGGGATGTCCATAGTTACAATAATTATGCATTGGTGTACCCGATGATCTGATGATAAGTGGATAATAACATTCTTGAGTTCACCAATGGCCTAAACAAGTGATATGTCTAGCTATTTATGCATAAGTTTTGTCCCATTTAGTATTAATTTTCTTAGCAACAAACAATGGAATTACATTCACAGATGCACCTGAATAAGCCAAAAAAATCGGGGGCAAAGATCGTTAGCATCTAAAGTTACAACATTAACCACAGATTCAAGAGTTCCAGAAGACTTATTGGACACATTTTGAGAATTCAAAGCTTTGTCATCTGATGAAGGCTATGATAAGGCTTGGACAAGTAGTTCATGCTAGCTTGCTATCTTTGTGAGCTCAAAGATGGAAATCTTGGAACAAGCTCTTTTCAAGTATTCAAATATATTGTAATCAATAGATTAATTTCTAGCAAGCAATGGTGAAGTGTTTGGGGGTGTAGATTTATTAGAAACATTCAGAGGGATAGACTTGGTTTTGTTGCCAGTGGAAGTATTCTTAGATGTAGTAATATTTCCAGGAATTTTTTGCATATTATGAGCCGGATTAGTTGGTGGTGTGAGCCTTCTTAACAATTGACCCTTCAGTTTTTGTCCCGTCACCTACTGTTTAGAAATGGGCTGTTTTCTCCTCAAACTATAATGACCAGTTTTTTTATGAGAAGGGGCTTCACTTTGAGGTGGTGCTTCAGAAATTTTATTGCCAGTCTTAAGAATGAAATCAAAAGTATTAATTGAATGTACAATACCTATACTTTCCTCAATCATTGCATACTCATTTGTTTCTTTTGTTTACTCAGACTACTCATATTCTAGTAAAGTATCAACAATATGTGCTCCTAGAGAGTTCATGTTGTGGTTCCACTGTGGGAGGGTTTTATCTGAATTCCATTCTTGATGGAAGGAATAGTAGCTATCCATGCCTATACTTTCAACATTCAACACAACATTTTAACTCTAGGAAAACGTATTCAGTTGATTTTTGTTTTTGTTATTCCTTCTAAATAAGAAAGACTTAGGGGGATTTCTACTAGTAGAAGCCTCACTTGACTTTCTATTTAATTTTGAGACTTAATTAGTAACTTCCTTTAAATATTTAGTCAGGCTTTCAATATCAATATAATCCTTTTCTTTAGCCTTACTTGAAGAAGTTTGAGACTTCTTGCTAGTCTCCTTGGAGCCTTTATATTCCTCATCATCAGTAATGGCTCCAATGGCACGCAAGTCTTTCTCCATAGTGATTGCTCTGCAAATTTTAACAACAGTGTCTCCTTTGCAACTCTTTTAACAAAAGTAGAAATGTTTGTTGGTAAGGAAACTGTATAATAATCTATAATGATAGAATCATGAGGTTGCGTATTCGGGGGAAACATGTTCAATATGTGGTTAAATATTAAATGAAGCCTTTGGCTTTCTCCTTTTCCCCCATCTTAATATTTTTGATCTCCTTTAATAACATGGAAAGAGTCTTGTCATCGAAGAATTTCTCAAAAAACAATTTCTTAAACTCCTCAGACCATGGATTGAATTAGCAGGAAAACTATGGTACGATGTTGCTGCTCTACCTTCTAAAGTGAAAGGAAAAATCCTACAAGAAACATCATCATATCATACCTCTAGAATTTGTAGATGCATTGATATGATATTCTACCTTTGTCTTCTTGTCAGTATCAAACTTAGATAAAACCTTCTCTAGATGTCAAGGCATTCTATGAAGGTTATTCGGAAGAGTGAGTGACCCTTGGGCCATCCAATCCAATTCTTGATCAGCCATGTCTTTGTCCCTTGGTTCCTCCTCCTTTTCTGAATCTAATGAGCCTTCTCCTTCATTGTTTAAACCATAGTTAAACTTGAAATCAACCATTGGTTGTTCTCCATCATAAATAACAAGATCTTCCTCATACTCTTCATGAATAGGTGGAAGCGACTCTTGCTATACGTGTCTTTTGAAGACTCTACAAATTCCTCAAGAGTGGAAGATCAAATCTTCCACCGATGCAACCAATACATGAGTACATGTTTTCTTCTTCTTCTTGGGATGGCGATGAAGATTATGAGCAACAAGGAGTAAATTGATAGCTTGGGAAAACTGACGATTAATAGACCAAATTTCCCAGAGTTGTTCTTAGGTAACTTCGTAGGCCAACTCCAGACGAGGTTCAGAAGAGCCTCCTACCTTGGGAATAGGAGTTGGAGTGGTACTCAAGATATTACTACCTTGTCCAAAAAATGAATGGATAGGATGTGACAAGTTATCAACAAAAAAAAAGTGGTTTCCCTCCTTCTAGCGTCAAAATTTTGGTGGTGCTATATCCCACCCATATATAGGGGATCTCCCCAATAGGAAGTCCCAATTATACCTCACACTGTTTGGAGTAGGAGTCCCATCCAAAAATATGGGTCAACTGCCATTAACTTAGAGATTTTCCCTGGCTTAAGAAATTAGCATGAGAGAGTAGTGTGCATGTGCTTTTGAATGAGCAAGAGAATGTGCCTTGTGAATTTTTCAATTGTAGATGTATCGAGTTTCTTTTACTACATGGAGAGAAAGTTTTCCGCCTCTAAAAGAAAATTAGTAGTACTAATCTAGTGGATATGCACGCACATAAACATGAAAGAATCATTATACATCAAGTGAAATAGTTCACATAGATGCTACGATCATTAAAATCATCACACAACATTTGCAACAAGGTGAGCACCAAAGTCAGTGAAATAGTTCAATTATTTTAGTACATAAGGAAGTCAACATAGACTGCAAACATTAAAAGAGTAGTCTCAAAACATCCATGATCTATTCATGAAAATGTGTTGCCCAAATGGCTACAAGTATTAAGAAAAAGTTCCAAGATACATGAGTACAATGAACATAACTAGCTCCAATAGTGGATCATTAGAGCCATTTCTTGCTCCCCAAAACTACTATATCTATATCTCTAATTCCTCATGGGAGAAGCTAAGGTTAAAAGTATTTTTCTTGAGTAATGAGGCTCCTTTTATAACATAAGGCATGACCTTTCATATCCTCATGAATCTTGACTTTCCAACTTCTAATGACCTCTAGACTTATATAACTCTTGAACTTCCAAGTGAATTTTGGAATTACATATGACTCATAAAATTACATGTCTTTTGGACTTATTCACATGGTTCGTTTTTCCATACAAGACCCTTGGACTTCCACTTCTCTGTATTTACAATAATTACATCATTGCATCATGATTTCCACATCATCATGTGGTGAGGACATGACAAGTCACTATTGTTGATGACTAGGACTCATAGTGACTGTTGACATGGAATTTCTTGGTAGGTGACAATGCTACCACTTGTATCTATGATATTGAATGTAACTTCCATGTTGTTGATGTCTTCACCCTCCAAAGGGTGTTTGATCACATGGAGTCTTTTGGGTTTCTTTGATCATCGGTATTTCAATGTGTTCTTTGTTTTTGAATGCTTCCTTTGAATGCCCTCTTTGCTCGATCTCTTTATACATAATTTCCATGTTGTTTTGGAAACACCTACAACTGAAATCACTCATGCAAAGCAAGCATTAGCCTAAAACAATTTATGTTCATGACTTAACAGTGCACTCGGAAGAGCAAGGGGAAATTTTGGGTGCAAGGGATCACTTCGAAAGTATGAAGGGATGAAGCTTCAAGGCTTTGGGATGTGCTCATGCGCTCAACATGAGATAGAAAACTCAAGGGAGGGCATAGGGTTCATTTTTGAAGGATGAACGAATAACATCTGAGCTTCCCAAGTATGTTGCACGCTCAAGGGAGATAGGAAGGGCGAAGGTGCACTATCGAAGGATGAAGGGATGAAGCTTCATGGCTTCAGGGTGCGCTCATGCACTCAAGAGAGACAAGGAGGGCATAGGTATCATTGATGAAAGATGAAGGGATGAGGATTTAGGGCTTTGGGATGGGCCCAAGGAGGACACAGTTGTTCGAGTCAAAGGAGTTTGCTCAAGGGGAAGACTTGATTTTTCTAGGTGGAGTTAGGAATAGGAAATGTGAATGATGATTAGGAGTGTGCTATGCACTCTTAGAGGGAATAGGGTGCACTTATTAACAACGAAGTATTCTTGATCAAGGCTTAAGAGTGAGCCAATGCGCTCCAAGCCTTAATCGGTTAACTTGTGCAACCAAATTTGTCTATGTATAGAAGATAGAACAAGGGGAGAATAAAATGAGTTTAGACATGAAATCAAGTGTGACACATACCAACTCATCAATAAAAATTATATAGGCTTGAACAATGAGGAATACATATCAAAACTCTAGTTTACAAACACCCCCCAAGTACAATAAACAAAGTGTGTGCGACGACGGCCGAAAGTGTCGTTTTACAACAAACAAAGGTATTATAACCATGAAGCACAATAGTGATTTTCTAAACAATGTAAAAACACTTAAGAACGATCAAGAACACTTGAAACATGTAGAATGACTTGAAACAACACTTGAAAACCAAAGCGAAACTTTATACGATAGTTTGGTAGGCTCCAAAAATTAAATATGGTGAAGTTTTGGAGGGTGTTGTAGCAATGACAACACCAACATACAACAAGAAATCATATCAGAAGGAAAAAAAAATATGAAGTAAATCAACAAAAAGCTATAATTTCCCATTGGTTAGAATAATGATTGAAGTAAGAATAAATCCTCTAGAAACAAAAATCAAGGTTCCAATGGTTAATAGAAGGTAAGAAAAACACCCATTTCTTCCATAGATCAATGATTAATCATCGACAAAGAAATTAGATTTCTAGGATCAAATAAACAACCAACCAAAAAAAGAGGATCATGAAGCTATCATGCAAGAATTTCTCAATCCTTTGCAATCCCTTCTCTTCAAACTCATCACAAATAGGAGACAAGAAATTGAGAAAATCACTAAAATATCCTGAAGCTTGTCACAAAGGAGTAGAATGACATGCTACTAAAATAAATCACCATGCATGAAGTTGAAATTGTAGTCATGGATATACCTAAAGGAAAATCCGTAGGTTTGGATGACCTAACAGTTGAACTTTATCAAGCCTATTGGCATATCCTAAAGAATGATATATGGTAGAATGTAGAAGATTATAGACACTCCTCCTCCATACTCTCAGCCCTAGATGCTACTTTCATCGCCATTTTTCCCAAATCCTCTAGAGCCAACATTCCCTCTAATTGTTGCCCTAATTCCTTATGAAATGTAATCTACGAAGTCATCTCCAAAGTCATTGCTATTAGACTAAAACCCATCCTTCCCTTTCTCATCTTCCAAGAGTAGAACATATATGTAGAGGGAAGATAAACAATGGAAAACATCATCCTTTCCCATGAACACCTTCATACCCTTTTGTAATGTAAAACCTTGATATGCTCATAAAACTAGAAATGTCCAAAGATTATGATAAGTGAAGATGGAAATACATCTTCCACATTCTCATAACTTTTGGATTCGAGGAAAGATGGATCCACTGGATAATGGCCTTCATCACCAAAAATTTATTCTCCATCCTCATTAATGGTTCTCCTCACACCCCTTTCACACCTACTAGAAGCATCAGACAAGAGGATATTATCTCCTCATACATCTTCCTACTAGTGGCTAAAGTCCTAGGCTAGTCTCTCTTTGTTTCACTTCATGTTGGACTCCTGAAAGGCCTACCTCTTGGTACCCAGAATCACTCTTGCACACACCAATAATTTTTGGATCATACCCTACTCATGGGTATACCCACTGTCAAGGAATCCACTACATTCAAGCACATTATTACTAGATTCTCTGCAACATCTGCTACATCTATCAACCTCATCAAATCCAAAATTTTAGTTTTAAACAACCATCTCGCTATTCAAACCCATATTGTAAGACTTTTGGCTTCTAAAAAAGCTCCCTTTCAGCAAAATACTTGGGTGCCCCCCTAACATCTAACCCATCAAGGAAAAAAAACTAGGAAAACCTTCTTCTAAAATTTGAAACTTATCTATCAAGCTGGACCTTTCACTTTCTCAACTTAGTTAGGTGGTTCACTCTTTTAAAATATGTATTTCAATCATTGTATATCTACCTTCTCTTTGCCTTTGCACCCCCAAAATTCATCGTCAAAAAAATAATAATTTTTTAGTGCTAATTCATATGGGGAGGAGACAAAGTAGAAAAAAATGGGTTCTACAAGCTTGGGATAAGCATTGTTAACCTAAAATCAAAGGAAATTTGGGACTCAGAGATCTCAAAATTTGCATAAAGCTCTTAGTGCGAAGACTTAGTGGAAATGGATAAAAAATCCAAAATCTCTTTGGTGTAGAATGTAGAGAAATAAATACACTCCTAATATGTAGAAGTCTAACCTTATCAAGTAGGAAAACAACATCAAAGGATCCCATATATGGAATGCAACATGAGCACACAAATATCTCATTTAAGAGCACATCTTTCGGGAGGTAAGAGATGGTCAAAGTGCTAAATTTTGGGAGGATTCATGAAAAAAATGGCCGAAACTAGCTCACAAATGCATATCTATCCCATCAAATATGCCCTTTAGGCTAGAGGACTCTTAACAATTCCTCAATATTGGAACTCCTCAATTACCTCTTTCCCAACATGGCACACTTGGAAATATTGGGGCAATAATCTACAAACAAACCTCACCCAAAAAATATCAGCCCTCCAACATATTCTTGTTGATTTCCAAATCCCTTCTCAAAATGGAGCGTATATTCTTCACTTGGGGTACCGTTCTATTGTGGAAAAATAAAAACATTGTTGTATATAATCCTTCATAAAATAGGGACCCTCTTAAGTTTTTATTTACTACTTTTCCCTTCTCCCCATTCCGAACCCTTCCTTATCGTGTATTCTTCCCTTGTAAAATTCCACTGTCTTCCCATATGTACAAAGTTCATGGTTAAAACCCCCTTTAAACACTACAAAAAATGGTCAAGTATTATAAGCATTGTTAAGTAATGTCCTTTTTCACATATCTCAGCACAAAAAATTATTTCCTCTAATCAGATTGTGCTTCACCTTATACACATGCCTTTCCAAAGTTTTGTTGTGCGACAAACAAATTCCAATCTATTTGCCACAATTTTCTCCATCCCACACCTCAGTATCCCATGCTAAGAGCCTCCATAACTCACTTTATAAAATTCCATGGCATAATGTTCAATTCCCTGTCATATTTCATAAAAATTTCCCGTCTCCTTTCTTGTTAATCACACCTTCCCTTTTGATTACTAAGGTGCTGGGCTTTCCATACAGTCCCCTAGCGAGAAATTTTTTTTTCCCATTAAATATCATGGAAATCTTCATCTCACAACATCTGTTAGTTTGCATACCCTGGCCATTTTCAATGGTACATTATAACATCGATCTGAGGAATGAGACCCATGATGACGTGGCATACAATTCCATGTGGCACTCTTAGATATTGCCACATGTTACCTAAATCTTTTCCAAATCACCATATCCAGAATTCATTCTCAAATACCACGTGTCACCTTCTAGGGATTTACATGTCATTACTCTACATATGTACTCTGCCCCATTAGAAGTTGTCAACTCAAATCAATCCAATAATGTTTGAAAACACAATTGTTTTCCTGTCCACAGATAGTTTCATCTTTCCATCTCGTCGTGACATTCTCATGAAAAATCTTGTAAACATGGTCGTCATCTTGCGTCACGTGAATTAGTCAAATAATTGATGTTCAATTTTTTTATTAGCAAATGTAGCTTTTTCCAACATGCAAGTCTTTTCAACATTAATATGTAAAATCCACATGTAACTAGTACATCACCCTACAAAGGTTGATGCAGGTGTGTCTTAGTGGTATAACATGTATAAAATGTTAGAGAAATAAATTCATGGAAGTTTAGAGGAAGTATTTTCGAACGAATTTAGGGTGGTAGGTGGCCCAAACACATCATGGTGTGATGTTGCAAAGTATTCCTTTCATAAAATTGATGCAGGACCCACAATTCCTCCATACACAAACATGATATTTGGGCCGTAAACCGTGTAGACACATCAATGTGGATAATTTGAACTTCTCGTGGTGCGATCATGGGTTCCTTTCATCCCAAGGACCTCCAGGTTATGTATGAGCTTCTTGAGCTCAAACTTCAATATAATGCTCAAGTCCTGCATAAATTCATTCAAAAGGAATGTGTTGAATATGAAAAAATGATGTGTGAATTGATTAAACCATGGAGGATTTGTGAACAAAAATATAAATAATAGGTTGAATATGAAAAAAATATGTGTGAATTGATTAAACCATGGAGGATTTGTGAACAAAAATATAAATAATAGGTTTCAAAAGTGTATGCCATTTCTATTTTGAATTCAACACACTCCTTTTTCATTGTCATGCTTCGTATGATTTATGGCAGAAAAAGAGTAACACATTTTCCTTGGAATATGTTACCCTCATTTAATAGGCCTCATAGGGTTATTATTTTAACTAGGAAACTATCTTGTCTGAAAACATACCCAAGTAGGTTAGTTTTTTTAGACTCTTTAAGACTAATACCCACAATCTTCCTTTTTATATTCCAGCTTATATTATGGATGCCATTTTCTTTTCAAATTCCTTCCTTGCTATGTGATGGAAATTGACTCCTTTTGAATGTTAAAATACAAAATTGGGGTCAAATTTAATTTTGGAAAGATCACTTGATGGAGATAATGATTGCATTGAATTCCTCATTTCGAGAGGAACAAAATCGACCTAAATATCACTCAAAACAGATAAGGGAGAGTGTACTTTTGAATTATAGCCCCACGTGTGCATATTTGATTAGGTCGACCCTAAAGTAAATTGGACATCCTTGGAAGGCTATAAATAAAAGTGACCTCTACCTCATTTGGACATCATCATGAAACACTCTTCTATCGTGTTTTTTGGCTCGCACAGGTTTGTGGCTCATCCATGGAGGAATAGCTTCGCTCGAAGATGAAATTGCAGGGCTTGAAGCTCACATTTCTGTTTTAGGATTTCGGGCCTCAGTCAAAGGAACCAGAAAGAGAGATCTTGATTGTATTACCTCACTACCAGGCTCATCCGTTTGACTGAAGCATCCCATTCGCACACAGATCTCATCCTTTGCGCAACCAACATCTAGGGTTTCAAAATATCAGTTGCAAACTATAGTTGCTTGCTTGTAGGCTCCAAAGAGCGACTGGAAGTTTCTAAGTCACATGCATGACTCCTCCTCCATGTGAACAAGACCTAAATGATGGAATTTCAGTTGTCGGAGATTTTTCTCAGTGACCACAGTGTTTAATATTTGACCACAGATAGTGACAGTTCATTATAAGCTTCAGAATCAAGATTTTGAGTGTAAGCTTTGTTGGGTTCATTTCATGGATGTTGTAGTTTCTTTTGATGAATAGTTGTATGAATGAAGATATGGATCATTGTACTCCGTTTTCTAAATCATTCGATGAAATTCTAATAAGAAGAATAATTTGAAAAGGTTTTCCCTATAGTTGGTTTTTCCCTAGCCTTCGACCAATCTTGGTGTCTCTATGTGTGAATTTCTTCTATTGTTCCTTTATGTTCTACTGCATTGATGATGATGATATTTTTCTTTCTATATGATTGCATATGCTTTTGAATAATGATTTAGATATGAATAATGTTATGATGTTATGGGGTGAACTTAATGTGTTAATTGAGGAATGAAATTATCAAATCAAAGAACAATATATCCCTAAGAAAAATTAACATGGAATCAGATCCGAGCTGAAGAAAAGTCGTGGAGATCACCCCTATGATGACACCGTTAATGGAAGAAAGATGGGATGGAGGATACATAAAAATATTTCTAGGGTTTGAAGGAAACCCTAGGCAATTTTTGTATTAGGGTTTGACAGATATTAGAAGGGTTTGAGAGAAACTCTGGTTTATGGAAAATGTTTGAGATATTAAATATAGAAACACTAGTAGGGTCAATGTGAAGATGCTCAAGCATGTGTGTCATAATTGATGAAGCCCTCGATGAGATAGTCTCTATTAGTCTTAGATGCTGATAAAGTTGGCTAAAATAGAGAAGGAAATATTTTCATATAGACAATGGATAGTTATGGTCCTTAAAGGTTGGTTCAAGATGATCACCTCTCATTGAAGAAAAGTATTTTTCGACTAATGATTCTCCTTTATGTATTTATTTTTGTTTACACCTATGGATATGATTATTATTTTTATTATTACTTATAATTCTTGCAGGTATATTATTTTGATGCCTCTAACCTCTTGATGATATAGGATAAGTGGATCCTTCTTAAGGATCATCTGAGATGCAAGAAAGATGGCTAGTGTAGGAAGCGAAGAACTAGCGTTGGAAAAGGTAAAGAGGCACTTGATGGAAAGGTGACAAAGTGCTACAAGCTACCTATGTAAAATGAGAAGGTGCACATGTATCTAAACTATATGGTGTTGTTTCAATTTGGATGGAAAGGTAAGCCCTAATGTATGACAAGTATATCACCTTCACAGATGGCTCATGCATATGAAAGTTTGATTCATGGTACTCATAATGAGATGATGTATTTATTTAAGTCATGGTAGAGCTACATAGAGACATTGATTTTTGATACTCTTGATATTTGGCAATAGTATTTCGTTTTAGACATGATGAATTTCTTGATTCTATGAAGCTACTTGGAAATATTGATTTTTTATATATTGGTATACTTGATGTTTGGCTAACTCCTATCATTCTAGATATCTCAATCTCATAAAGAAGTTTATAACCTTGATTATAACAAATGGTAACTTGATACTATTTATATTTTTTATGAAAAGCATAATGATATAAGTATAAAAATGAGATTCATATTTACCATGGTTATGATTTGATGTGCTTAGTAATCATGACATATGGTAAAATTGAATGCCCTGACTTAATGGATTGAGTTACATGATATATAGTCCTATTAGATATTTGATGCTAACCCTTGATGAAAGATTGTTTTCATGATGAAATAGTTGATATGACCATGATGAATATGTGATATAGTCTGACTTTATGATCTAATAGATTTATTGATGCATGACAATATTATAGACAGGTTGATGACTTGAAAAAATACGACTAAAGTGGCTTCCCATTCAGAGGGAGAATATCTCCATAAGATAATTACTCCTATTATCACTTGCATTATATGTATAAACTATTCTTTCTTATTGAATTAAGATTTAAGGACCTGAATAGTCAAATATCTGATATTGTTGATCTACAACCAAGTTCTGATCTTGGAGAGAGAGTTTTCCACTACTCCAAGCCTTAGTCACACATATGTAAGCTTATAGGTGTGATTGTAGCCTCTCATCCACACATAAGTAAGATCAAGAGTGTGATTGTAGCCTCTTGAACGCTCAGAGGAAGGCCTATGGGTGTGACTATGCCTATATGACATAAGAGTGAATTTTTGTGCTTGAAATCAAAAGTTCACCTCAAGGATGATAGTCCTACAGACATGTAGTAGAAAACAGGAAGTTCTATGAGAAGGGAAGTTTTGATGTGAATGTGTTGAATAAATGTGTGTTTGCAGGTGACTGAGATATGAATATCAATAAAAATCATTATGATTTTGGTTGATTGATATAGATAAGAAGTATTTGACTTGATGATTGATAATGATTTAGAACTTTGACTTGATGTTGTGATATGTTTTGGGCTATAGATCTCTCTGTGATAGAAAATTTGGATTTGACCTTATGACTAGATTTGATTTGACGACTGATGATTTGCCTTGATAACAATGCTAAGCAGGCATAGTACCTTTCAGTGACTACTATTGATAATGGTTTTGTATTTCCCTCATTGTCCTTAGCACAATGGTTGAAGTATAAACATGTGTGATTAATTGTTAAGTAATGTCACAATAAATGGATGGAATATGCATGACTTATCCTTGGCATATGCATTTTCATCTAGTGACTTATATTATGATCATGAGGATGTCATTATAAAGTTTGGTTTGATATTAAATGACAACTTGTTGGCATGATAATAAATGAAGTCATGACTTGATGAGAGCTCTACCTGTCACCTGGTATAAATAATCTAATACTATGATATTCATATTATTTTTGATTTGGAAGATAAACTTCGATAAGTTGACTCATTTGATTTGATTGTACAATATTGATTTATGTAAGACTGGACATATTGGTTTGGTAAAGTGTTAAGTTTGCAAAGAGCATTGTATGAATCAAGCTCCTCGATCTTGATGTGTCTGCATTGATAGTTATCTGGTGAAGCTAGGATTATGTCTTGATCCAAACCTCTCCTTCAAAAGTGTTCCAAGGTATCATTTTGAGTTTTGGTTTTGGTTTTATATGCTGACAGTATACTATTGAAAACTAATGAGCCTTTGATGATCTAAGTAAGAGGGATATGTGTTATGAAGTTTGAAATAATAAATCATGGCATGATGAATCGATTTACGAAGTTGGGAAAATAAAATATATATTGCAAAGATATTGAAGAAGTGTTGGAAAGTGGAAATGCAAATCCTTGGATACTCCAATTGAATTTTAAGAAGTTGTGAAGAGATATTGTTGAATTCAACGTGGAAACCAAAAGTTGTTTGAAGCATTGATGTTCTAATTGAACACCCATCCGTATACATATATGTCATACATAGAACCTAATTTGATTCATGATTGAGCCTCTTCATACACATAGAGTTGCCACTGAGAACCCTTCGAGATATTTGCATGGAATGAACAATTGTTTAGACTAAGACATTCTTCATGTGATATGTGACTACATGGATGTACTAATGATCTTTGGGATTATTATTGATGAGTGCATTTGGGTGTTTCCTTAGTATGATATCTGCCATGATATGACAGTTTCATAGTTTTGAGCACAACTGATGCTGAGTATGAGGTTTCTAGCATGACTAGGTATGAGGTAGGATGAAGAAGATTTTTGGAGAGATGTTTGAGAAAGTACTGGATATGACATGGATACATTGTGATGATAAAGAGTGGGATCTGATTGGAAGATAATCCCATATATAGTTGGGGTTGAAATACCTTCATATATTAAGACAATGTTGATGTATGAGACAATCTTAGGCTTGTGGTTGGCACCGCCTTGAGAAGGAGGATGACTATGGTATTATTTTTGTGATATATATATATATATATTTGTTCTAATATGATATTTGATTTAATGTCCTGTATGAATATGAAAAAAATGTTATTAAGACATGATGATTACCAAATATGAGCATGGTGATAAGTTGTTAATATACAGAAAGCATCGTCGATCAAGGACACTGAGCTAGCTCTTCATCCCCTATTTGAGCTCATAGGGTGGGGAATTGAGATAGAGGGCTCTTGTGGTTGAGGGAAATTTGTACAATAGGGTATCACCCATATTTGTTACCCATAGGGTTGGAGTAATACCTCACCCTATCTTGGTTTTTACAGCATATACCCTAGTTGGAATCATACCCACAAGTTGGGCTTGTTGGGATTGTCCCTTCCTGTGTAGTCAATGGGATGAGGATGCTTGGGAGCATGTTATCCTTACCTTTGGTAAGTTGTGTATCTCATCCAAGCTCATATTATGATGTAGGTGTTATACCACATGACTATTGAGGGCCATTACTAGGAGGATCTCTAAGCAATAGGATGGGTTGAGTAGTAGCTTCCCCATATCACCTATTGCTCGATATGGGGTCATAGTAGTAGCTCCCCCATGAGATTTTAGGTTGATATATGCTCCTCGATATGG
Organism: Pinus taeda; assembly: GCA_000404065.3. NCBI lineage: Eukaryota > Viridiplantae > Streptophyta > Pinopsida > Pinales > Pinaceae > Pinus > Pinus taeda. The sequence goes on from APFE030548663.1 coordinate 88,110, forward strand.
TTCCAAGTTTATATGTTCTCCCTCATGATATGATCTCCAATGTTGATGCGGGTCATAGATTTGACTCCTTGCTGATGTTCCCAGGTGGTAGCCCACTGGTAGAGATTCCAAGTGGTAGAATGATGAATATAAAGTGGTAGCTTAGGATCCCCTCCGATGAAAAATTATTCTTCTTTTATAATTGAGAATATTCAACATATGAGTAGGGAAAATCAACAAATAAGCAAGAGATTAATTGAGATGACTAGTGACAATACATGATCATCAAATACTTGAGACTCGATATGACTTGGTGACCGGATACTCATGACATGATGCAGGTGGAATTCTCCCTAGTTGAGAGGGAGTGTTATAATATACAACTCCAGTCAAATTCCACTTTAGACATCTCACTTTATGGAGATAATGATTTCATTGAATTCATCTTTTCGAGAGGACCAAAATCAACTTAAAGATCACTCAAAACGGATAAGGAAAAGTCTACTTTTGAATTATAAGCCCACATGTGCATATTTGATTAGGTCAAACCTAAAGAAAAGTGGACACCCTCGGAAAGATATAAATACAAGTGACCTATACCTCATTTGGACATCATCATGAAACACTCTTCTATCTTGGTTTTTGGCTCGCACATGTATGAGGCTTGTCCGCGGAGGAATAGGTTCGTTCGCAGATGAAATTGCAAGGTTTGAAGCTTGCATTTTTGTTTTAGGGTTTTTGGCCTCAGTCATGGGCACATGATAGCTAGATCTTGATTGTAGTCACTCATTACTAGGCTCATACATGTGACTGAGGCATCCCAGTGGCACACACAACTAGTCCTCTATGACACCGACATCTAGGGTTTCAAAATCTTAGTTGCATACTGCAGTTGGTCACTTGTAGGCTCCAGAGAGTGACTGGAAGCTTCCCAGTCACATGCATGAATCGTCCTTCATGCGACTGGGACCTAAATGATGGAATTTCAGCTGTCCAAATATTTCACTAAGTGGCATCACTATTCAACAATTGACTACAGACAATGACAATTCATTACAGGCTTCTGAATCAAGATTTTGAGTATAAGCATTGTTGGGTTATTTCATGGATGTTGTAGTTTCTTTTGATGAATAGTTGTACGAATGAAGATATGGATCATTTTACTCTCTCATTCTGAATCATTCGATGACAATCTAATAATAAGAAGAATTCGAAAGGGTTTTCTCCATAGCCGGTTTTTCCTCGGTCTCCGACCAATCCTGGTGTCTCTATGTGTGAATGCTTTTCTTTTATTGTTCCTTTATGTTCCGTCACATTGATGATGTTGAAATTGTTCTTTCTATATAGTTGCATATGCTTCTAAATAATGATGTAAATATGAATAATGTTATGGTGTGAACTTAATGTGTTAATGAAGAAATGCAATTATCAAAGCAAAGAACAATATAACCCTAAGAAAAATTAACACTGAACCACTTCCCATACACATATACCATTAAAATCTCTAGAAGGAGAATTAATTTGATCATTTTTATACAATTCACCACTTTGTCATAATTCCTATTTATGAAGAGATGTTCCATTGAAAACCCATCCGAGTCTCAAAAGAAGCCAAGAAAGGCATTAACCAGATTGGTGCTTGTTTTTTTGAGGATAAATTTCTTATCTGAGAATATATGGTTGTATGGCACCTCAACATGCCTTACCCATTTTCATCCCTAGCAGATTGATTTGTAAATAATATCCTATCAGATAGTTTAGATATGCATTGCCTTTGAATTACACAAAAAATATAAGAAATCCTATCCAAGCTTTCCTATACATATTGACATTTATACCTTAGAGAACCCTTAACATGCTAGGAAAGAGTTAATATTTTTTTGTGCTCTTAAGTTAGCCCAAATTCCTTTTAAACATCACGACCCTCTGAGAATTGTTGGAAATCATTGTGTTTTTGCTTTTGTTAAAATATATGTATATGATAAGTCCTATTTTGATGATATGTTTCATAGAGTTCAATCCAATGAAGAAGTTTTCCAGAAAGCTCAAGAAATATCCCTTGAACAACACCAACTTTTTCTTACATTTAAAGGGGAAATAAGAGCATCCTTATCTATGATTTTGCAACAACCAATTGGTGAAGCCATTTCCACAAAATCCTCCACATATAAGGCATTAATTATTATTCTTGATGAAGAAAAAATAAATGTTGAGAAATTTCTTGCAAAAGACACTAATGAACTTCTAAAAATGGACATTATCAAAAGGGTCGTTGCTTCAATTAAAATACATGAACCATGGGATAAATTTTCAAAGATGACAATAGATATGTCTAAAAAAAAGAATCTCCTGAGGTTCCTCCTTTGAATTATACTCTTGAGTAGAATACACTATAACAGATAGAGAAACACCAAGTTTAGATGTTCCTCCCATCAATGTTGATGTTTGCAGTGAAACTGGTTTGGCTACTTATGAGTTCCCGATGAAAACTTCCATTATTTCTATCCCTAGTAACAACACATAGACAAAAATAGTGGATATATCCTTTCCACCAATCAATATGGAATATATTCATACATTTAATGTCTTTTATAGTCCTAAAAATAAGGTTTTTATTAGGAAAAGCAGAAAGAAGAGAAAAAAAAGAAAATGAAAGAGAAGAAACAAGATTTTCTTTACAAACATTTTGGGATGGCTCCCAACTTAGGGAAGATCATAAAACTAAGGAGCTAGTTTATTTCAATGGGGCTTATGAAAATTCCAACATTGATAATGTTACCAGATTAAAGGATTTTTTGAAGCATAAAAATGATAGAATTCTACAATTGGAACAACAATTGTCTCAATAGGGAAATCAACTCCAAGCACAGTTGAAATTTTGGGAAGATGAAGCTAGCAAGTTGCATCTTTAATTACAAGTCATAATTTCAAGGAAATAGGAGCTTGAAGAGATGCAGAATAGGTTAAGGATTAGGCTTGAGCTAGCTTGTGAGCTAGGAGTTGATTATACTTGTGCAGGGATTGTTCTTGTGAGAACAAGAATTTTATTCTCATCTTGGATTTATGATTAATGCAATGTAGATAGCAGGGGTTTTGGGTTATGGCTTTCCCCGAATATGTATTGTGTTATGTGCCATTGATTACCTTCCTCTTTTCGATTACTGTTCTCATCAATGTTTATGGGATTTCACTGTAAAGAGTAGAGTATATTCTTGTCTTGTGTTCTAGGAAATTACATGAGCTATAAATCCACAGGAAAATCTACATGGTATCGGATCTGATTATAGCATAGTAGAGGAGATTTCGAAGTTTTTGAGTTCATGGTTACAGGTGAAATTCGAATTTGCAATACCTACTTTAGGATCAGAAGATGGCGTTATACGATTTGTGGCTCAACTATGCCTTGGATGGCAGCTCAAATTATATAGCCTGGAAGGATACGATCGAGGCCGTGTTGGAGGATAATGGCTTGAAGGAATTCACTCATCAAGACATTCCTAAGCCACCAATGTCTGATGCAAAATATTTGGCCGAATGTAAGAAGTGTGTGACAAGGGCGAGGTGAATAATCCTTGAGCAAGTTCGAGACCAAATTGTCTCGAGTCTTCATGGGAAGGAGACTCCCTATGCTATGTGGAAAGCATTAACAAGCCTTTTCTAGAACAATAGTGACCAGAAGAAGTTAGCCCTGAAAGGTAAACTTCGAAAAATCAAGATGGAGTCGAGTGACTCAATTCTAATTACTTGACCAACTTCACTCATTGTCAATATGCACTTGGAAGCGTTGGAATCATTTTTGTTGAGGATGATATGGTGAGCCTATATATTCTAGAACTTCCCAAGAGTTGACATAGTTATCAGGTCACTGTCAATGGGAGGGAGAAGCTGCCAAATTGTGAACGAATGTGGTCGGATTTGGTACAAGAGGAGTTTCGACGGAACACCAGAGATGGGACCTCTTCCAAGGAAGTGGAAGAGGATTTTTCCTTAGTGAGTAAGGAAAATAAGGCCAAGGGAAAGGAGTCCCAAGGTGAGGAGGGCGGAAAGAAGATGGAATTGTTGAAATTCAAGTTTTTTCACAGTCACAAGCATGGGAACTATGCCATGAATTTCCCACAAAAGAAAGCAAGCAAGAAGGAGCCTGCAATATCTACAGCAGGTGGAGCTATAGCTTCAAAATTAAAACTTGATTTCATTCTCATTGCATGCATGGCTAGCACTGTCATGGGAGGTGTGTGGTATCCTGAAAATGGTGCCTTGCTCCATATGACGGGGAACAAAGATCTCTTTAGTGATTTTGAGGAGAAAGACCTCAAGAAGAGCATAGAGTTTGAAGATGACAGGAGGTATAGAGCTACTGGGATTGGTACGGTTACCTTTAAGAAGGAGTCCGGCTCCCCTCTCAGGATTACAGATGTGATATATGTTCCAGGACTAAAGAAGAATCTTGTTTCAGTTGCAGTATTGGAAGACCATTGCTATGATGTGATTTTAAGTAAGGGAAAAGTTTTCCTTCGACACATCGCCACGGGACAGGTGAAATAGATTGGCGCATGGGTCAAGAACCTATATGCTGTTGAGGTACAATATGCAAGCAAATCCTTAAGGAGCAAGGAAAAGGTTAGAGACATGGTGGTTGAGAGGGAGAGAAAATTACCTCTCAACATCCAGCCCCAGAAGAAGCCTCAAAAGAAGCCTCACACAATTGTGGAGAAACTACAATTGGAGAAGAAGAGAGAAGGTTGAGTGGAGAGATCCACTCAAGTGGTGAATAAGCAACCTCAGAAGTAGTCTCAGACAATTGTGGAGTAGCCACAATTGGAGAAGTAGAGAGGAGATCGAGTGGAGTCATCCACTCATGTAGAGACCTCCAGTAGGGGGAAATTTCAAGCCAAGTGGGTAGAGGGAGAACGTGTAGCCATACCTCCAAGTGTGAGGTGGGGTGATGTGTAGTGATAGTCCCAAGAGGGTTGAAATTGGGTAGTGTCCATTGAGAGGTTTTATCTCATAGATCGTACCTTATTACGAGAGCCTAAAGTACATAGTAGCGGGAGGAATTAGTGGTGGTTGATGCAATCAGAGATCAGAGTGATAGAGGTTAGAGAAATCAGATACTAAAGAGCATAGAGAAGGTTTGACAACAATGCAGAAAGGCATAGTCAGCAGAAGTGCAAAGTTTTTCAGTCGACAAAGGCAGTAGTAGTTAGAAACTTTGATGACAGATGAATCATAGTAATTCAGGTTGGATGGTTTTTATAGTTTCTGGAGTTTTTGTAGCAACAACAGTAGAGAGAAGTGTTTCATGTAGAACATTCCAAAGGTTCAGGATCAGGATCGAGTTGATTTCCTTTTTTGTTGAGAGGGAGTGTTGAAAATAATAACAAGAAACGTTAAAAATAACATCCAGAAATTCCAATTTAATTTGTCCTTGAATTAAATTGTAATTATTTTCTCACAACAACTTGTAATAGTTAACTAAGTTAAGTTGACTTAGTTAACTTAGGTATTTCGAGTTGGAAGTCTATCTGGAGTCATGTATATTTTCTCCCTAAATTTTAGGGGTCTAGGATGAGTTTATTTGAGTAGTAATTAGATTAAATCAGTTTACTGAGTTATGGTCAGTTAAATTAGTTTTAATGTTTGTGGAACTAATAGAGGACTACCAGTTAGTTGGTGCACTGGTGCATCCACAAGTGTTACTCCAGTTAACTAAATATTCCCTCATGAGAAACTCATGCATGTCAGTTATGAGAAAGACCCAATTAAGATCAGAGTGTAGGGACAATGTACTATTAGTTTTATGATTTACTGAGTTGTAAATATGATGCATGCAATCAGAGAAGGACCTGTGTTTGTGTTGCGTAATTTTGGAACCATGAATTCCATTTAAATATGGGCTATTTATCGTAGGAATTGCATACGGAAATATGGTCTTGGAGAACTGTAGAATAGGCTAAGGATTTGGCTTGAGATAGATTGTGAGCTAAGAGTTGATTATACTTGTGCAAAGATTGTTCTTGTGAGAACAAGCATTGCATTCTCATCTTGGATTTCTAATTAATGTAATATAGATAGTAGGGGTTTTGGGTTGTAGCTTTCCCTAGCTACATATTGTGTTATGTTCCATTGATTATCTTCCTCTTATGGATTCCTATTTTTATTGATAATTATGGGCTTCCATTGTAAAGTGTAGAGTAGATTCTTGTCTTGTTTTTTAGGAAATTACATGAGTTGTAAGTCTACAGGAAAATCTACATAAACATTGGCCAAAAATAACTATCTTATTATGGATTTTAAACGAGAAAATAACTTTGACCTGGGATAAACTTCAATGTCGGGGATTCATAAGTCCCTCAATCTATATCGTATTCCTTTCCAACTCTAAACCTAAAATCATATCTTTAACAAATATTGCTAAATGGCCACTCTTTGGGACAACCTCACTAATATGTTTCACCAAACTAATAAGACGTTGAATGCATCCTCCAAAATATTAACTTCTAGAAACCATCTCCATTCTCTAATCCTCTTATAAATCTAGCCTAGAACTGGATCCAAGGATTCCTCCTCTAGAACATGTGGAAGGAGCATAATCAATTTAAAAAAAAAACCAACTCCTTCTTCAATGACCTCTGGTAAACCATCCTCAATAATTTAAGAGAATTAGTTATTTATTTATCCTAGACAGAAAAGGACTAGGAATGAAACTTAGTTGAAATCCAAATCCTCTCACTTCTTGGCCTATATCTTCATATTATCCATCATATAGCACTAAATATTCCCTCATGAGAAACTCATGCATGTCAGTTATAAGAAAGACCCAATTAAGATCAGAGTGCAGGGACAATGTACTATTAGTTTTATGATTTACTGAGTTGTAAATATGATGCATGCAATCAGAGAAGGACCTGTGTTTGTGTTGCGTAATTTTGGAACCATGAATTCCATTTAAATATGGGCTATTTATCGTAGGAATTGCATACGGAAATATGGTCTTGGAGAACTGTAGAATAGGCTAAGGATTTGGCTTGAGATAGATTGTGAGCTAAGAGTTGATTATACTTGTGCAAAGATTGTTCTTGTGAGAACAAGCATTGCATTCTCATCTTGGATTTCTAATTAATGTAATATAGATAGTAGGGGTTTTGGGTTGTAGATTTCCCTAGCTACATATTGTGTTATGTTCCATTGATTATCTTCCTCTTATGGATTCCTATTTTTATTGATAATTATGGGCTTCCATTGTAAAGTGTAGAGTAGATTCTTGTCTTGTTTTTTAGGAAATTACATGAGTTGTAAGTCTACAGGAAAATCTACATAAACATTGGCCAAAAATAACTATCTTATTATGGATTTTAAACGAGAAAATAACTTTGACCTGGGATAAACTTCAATGTCGGGGATTCATAAGTCCCTCAATCTATATCGTATTCCTTTCCAACTCTAAACCTAAAATCATATCTTTAACAAATATTGCTAAATGGCCACTCTTTGGGACAACCTCACTAATATGTTTCACCAAACTAATAAGACGTTGAATGCATCCTCCAAAATATTAACTTCTAGAAACCATCTCCATTCTCTAATCCTCTTATAAATCTAGCCTAGAACTGGATCCAAGGATTCCTCCTCTAGAACATGTGGAAGGAGCATAATCAATTTAAAAAAAAAACCAACTCCTTCTTCAATGACCTCTGGTAAACCATCCTCAATAATTTAAGAGAATTAGTTATTTATTTATCCTAGACAGAAAAGGACTAGGAATGAAACTTAGTTGAAATCCAAATCCTCTCACTTCTTGGCCTATATCTTCATATTATCCATCATATAGCATCTACAACCCCCAACGCGCCACCCCCACCCCCCCCCCCCCCCCCCCAACTTACCCCTCCTGCCCATCCCATTGGTATCCTCCCCCTGCATAAATTCAGTAAGCTTAACTTTGATGGTGCCTATAAATGAAATCCTAGACCTTCAATCTACAGGGAATTTTTTCGCAACATGAAAGGTCGTATTGTTTACATATTCACTAGGAACATCAACCATACTACAAACAATGTGGTTGAAATATGGGATTTGGAACAAGGGCTCTTCGTTGCCAAAAAAAAAATTACAACAAACTCATCATCAAAGGTGATTCAAAGACAATCATCAATTTATTTCACAAAATCCATTGTGTATTTTATCCAAATTAAATTACCAAAAGTTTGAGACTAGATACCCATGTCTTTCTTACTTCAAAACTTCTGGCTCAAATCCCAACTCCTCTCCTCTCCCACGTTTTCTGAGAAGGTAACAAATTGTTAGACTAGCTAGCCTATTATGGTATAAAATTTAAATCTAACAAATGCCTCACTAGATATGAGTTGGGAGCAATTCATTCTAGATTCTCTTCACTTGCAATTCCAAACACAAGCTACAACTTATATTACTCCCCTACAACAATTCGCTGGCATGGATCCCCGCATCTCGCATCAACTCAATGTAAACCAATTTTATCAGGTTGCTATAGACTCCCCCACCACAATATCATTGAAAGATATGCAGACACTTTGAAGGATCAATTTTCCTCTATTTATATTTGAAAACATCCAACCATGGAATACCTATCCCCATCGCAAAATGATAACAATTTTTTATTTCATGTCATATTTTCTTTCATCATTCTCCATGATTGATATTACTCCTCAGAGGAGTCAAAGGGAATTAAAATGAAGACTAAACACACCAACAAATATCAAGGTTCCAAGGGAGGGAGGAATCACGAGTGCACCCCTTCCTAAGTTGACTTCATCGCTCCCCCTACAATATGTCAATCTTCTTCAACACATTGTCGTCATTCAATATACCTAGTGGACCTAAGAGTTGGATCCACAAGTGTGGACCCCCCTCCTCTACTAATGTCAAACGGTTAGAACCATTGGTCTTAAAAGTTGCCATTGATTTTATCCAAATAATCATGGTTGTTGGTTTCAGTGAAGGGCTTGTAGCTAAGCTTTGGGTTGGCTCCCTCTTCTTACATACCTCCTACTACCTGCAAGTCGAAAATCACTATAGGCACTACAACTCAGGCTACATGCAAGCCTAAATTCATTTTTACTAGATTTATAATATCCCACTAATGTATTACAACAATCAACATCAGTGTTGTACTTTTAGTCTTTTAGATGCATTAGTAAGAAACAATGTCTTCAACCTTAAGATTATATAGTTCAATATCAGTCTAATTTTCCACTAGGCATATCGAGGACTGGCAACTGTAGGAATTTACAGGGTAAGTTCCTCAGACAGAACACCAAAGGACACTGCTCACAAACAGATCACAGATTAATACACCAGTATTTTTGACGTGGTTAAAACCCTCAAAGAGGGAAACAGTCCACGGCCTGAGCCAACACGACCACTTCAGGAAATTTATTAATAAAATAATGAAAATTTACATAAGCTTCTCTCGTGAATGGTTAACCTACTTATGGCCCTCCATGTGCTTTAAATTGAGTGATCTTACTTTGGTGATCTTGGGGCATACCACCTAAGTTTACTAGTAGTACCAGGGGGGTATACCTGTTTGCCATTGCTATAGGTAATGGTGAAACAACAGCTGGGGTTGGAAAAACAGTAGGTGATTGAGTTGTGGATGGAGGGCTAGAAGGGGTGGTCTGATGTTGAGTGGTTTGAGGTTGAGATGTCTGAGGAAAATATGATGAAATTGCAATAATAGTTGTGATTACAGAGGGATTGGGTGTTCCTACAGTGGTAAGATTAGATTGTGGTGAGTTTTGCAGATACCTATCAATTGACAAATTAAATTCTTGGAGCTCTAATTCTTGGATGAGCTCTGGGTCTTGGACTAAGTCAACTAATTTAGAATCAGATGAAGTCCTCAACAAAGAGGTTTCAAAATATTCATCAAAGGGTTGGTCTTCAAGGTAAATCCACCTAACAGGACAAGATGATGATCTGAAGGTGGGCCGAGGACTAACAAAACTTTATTGTCTCCTAGGAATTTTGGGGATCATATTGGGGTTCTGAAACACTGGTGGTGGATTGGGATCAGGATTAGCTCTAGTGTAACGAGTCCTTTCTGAAGCTAGGTTTTTAGGTTTTGTTTTTAATTTTCTTAACTAATATCAAAACAACTTCTATGATTTCTTTAAGATGCTTTTATATTTAGATTTCAAATTTTCTTAAAGATTTGTTTTTACTGAGGATTTGGTCTCCCCAGTGGAGTCGCCAGTATGTTATCACTCAGATTTTCCTTGAAGTTGTTAGAAGAAGGAAAGGGGTCTGAGGTAACCACAAACCAACTTTTAAGTATAGAATCTAGCCAATCTGTATTCAAAGAAGGCTCTCTCTTTGAGATTTAGCTCTGTTTATGAGATATAAGGCTAGTTATGAAAGCTTGGGGATTTTGATTGGGTTTGGTGGAGGAATTTAGGAGCATATGGATAGAACATAGTATTTCAAGCCATTGGGCTATGGAGTCAACTAAATATGGCTTAATTGGATCAGGTTGATTCAACAAAGGAGGGCCTCATAGGGCAGGATAGCTAAACAAGGGACAAATGTTAACTTGAAAGGGTGAAATGGTCTTAAAAGGGAAGAAGGGTAGTTAAGAATCCTTCAACAAATTTTAAGAGGAGGGAAAGTGGGTGATCACTAATAAAAAACAATTAAGAATTTCTTATTAAATGAACACAATGATAAACTCAGAAGCGAGGAGTAGTTAAGAATTCCCTACCTATGATAGCTTTAAAGAATGTAGTAAACCACTTTCTGAAATATACTTTTTCGTTTATTATTCAGATATGAAACATAAGTGAAATATTAAACTAGAAAACAGTAACACATAAGATATAGAATACTTATTTGTCCAACGTTTGACACATGAATCCTGTAAAATTCGTTCGCTTTATTACTTCTTCCAGCCAGCCATACAATAGTTTTTCAATAACACTTTTATTCCAAAATAATGAGTGTACAGAAATGTCTATGAATCCACCCTAAGTACTTACACAGAAATTTACAATAAAATATCTCCTAACTAAGAGAGATATATTCTAGGAAAACTAACTATATTTTGCATGAAAGTAACGATGGATGGTCTCGAAGATAGAAACTGAAAGTGAACTTCTCGCTTACTCTCCCTATTTTGTGAATGAGCTAGAGGCAGGCCCTATGATTGAGCATCTTGTTGTCTTGCTCGTAATTCTGTGCTAGCTGATTGCTTTTGGCTTTTTACTGATACTATTTAACCTATTCTGATACTCTTTACCTGTTTTATCTTCATTCACCTTATTTTACCAAAATTGACTATGGTAAATACTTCAACTTACTTTTTACCAAGGTAAATCATCAAATGTCTGTCATGTCTGTCCACCAATCATCCCTTGGTATCCTGGTCCTTTGTAGCTTCCTGAAGATTTCATCAGCCTCTGTGTATTTTACAAAATTTGGCTGAACAGAAAACAAATATTTCAATTCATGCTCAACATAAAAGAGGTTCTCCAAACTTTCATAGAGAACTCTGCCTGTAGGTAGTGCCTTGGGTACAGATAAACTAGTAGATGAACAAGCTTGGTTATTTTCATACTGACTCAATTTATCAACATAATCCTCATGCCTCATTAACTTATCATTGAGCACTAAAGGGATGGGAAGTCCTTTACTTTGTAATATGCCAAACTTTTCCATAAATTCATCTATATCCTCTTGCATATTCTCACATTTCCTTTCCAGGTTCTACATTAAAACCCTTTTGGTCAAGACTTTCCTGATTTCAAGGATGGTTCTAGTTTTATATTCAATATTCAGCTGTTCTAATTGATGCATGTTCCTGTTGTTCAGAAAGTTTATTAGCCTGATAGCTTCCTCAGGCTTCCCTCCTAGCTCTTCCATGGTTTTGGCAATCTCTTGAAGAGCAACCTTGACTAGGTCAATCTATTCAAAAATGATCTGTATTAATGACCAAACATCATTTATTGATTGAGTGATGTTGTTCCATAGAATTTTTCTGATATTCGTTAAAGGTTTTTCAAATGTGAGGTATTTTCCTAATGTTTTTACCTATTTCTCCAAGCCTTTGTTCTTCCTAACTTCTTTAGCAAAATTGATCTTTGACACATCATACTTCTGCTCCAAGGTGACAAATTTCTCCGTTACCTTTTGGAGTTCAGAAACTTGGAGTTTCATCTCCTCCATGGACTTGATTAATTCTTCAGTGATTTGACCTGAAATTCCCACTTGTGATGTACCTATGCTTGTACCTGTAGTAGTTTCTGTTGTGGCGAAAGGAATATTTGGTGCAATAGCCATGGCCAGTGTTGAAGGAACTGTCGTGAAGACCACTGGTACCACATTTTGAGGCTGAAAGGTCGACTCACTCTACCTGTTTTTTAGTGTTTTTTCTAATTCCTGCTCTGTCTCCCTTAATTGTTCATTTAGCTTGAGGACTAAGTCCATAAGCTCTTCTTCATTCTTCTTTTCAATTACTTCAGTAGCCCGTGGATGCATAAGTGGTGGAAACTTTAATTGTTTTCTCAAGGTAGCTATATCTTCATTTTTCTTCTTTATTAATGCCTCTGCAGCTTTGACATCCTTTGGATTATGACCCAATCCAATAATAAAATCCTCCAATGATTTGATTCTATTGTCTTTTGCCTGTGAGGAGGCTCTTTCTAACTGTAACTAAGTAGTGGTATTATTCAGTGAATTTTCCAATCTGTGTGCCATCATGGCCTTGCTTGTCAATGTTGAATATACCATTTTCCCTATCTGCTTATCTAATTCTATTTGATCTATGGGGTGAGGGTCCTTGGCCAAGACCTCAAAATCAGTTTTGAGGTAGTCTATAAGTGTTCGGGGCTGTTGTACTTTAGGCTTTAAAAAAATCATCTTCATTTTGCCTTCCTTGATATCATAAGTTGATATTAACCTAGTTTGATTGGTAGGAACCATCTTTAAGTACTGTGTGTAGGTTTGGGCCTTTAACTATTCATTTTTGGCCTTTATTTCCTTGAATTTCTCTTTAATATCTAAGGTCTTGTTAGATGAAGACCTGAATGATGAAACTTCAACACTTTGTTGTCATTCAAGATCTTGCCTTTGGAAACTGGAAGGTGTCCCACCTACTGGAAATGTATGCTGACTGTCTCCACCTTCTTTCCTCAAAGTGCCTATTGTTTCTTCAACAAATTCTTCTTCTGAACGAGGATTTAGCCTATGCCTCTTAGCACCAGGCTGGTCTGAAGGACCATTGGCAGGGGTAGCTACTTCCTAGTCTATTTTTAAACTCTTTCCATCATTCAGAGGAGCCTGAAAAACTCGAGGATCTCCCATGTTAATCTGAGTTGGATGGGACTACTGTGGTGGGGCTTGTTCTTCTTAAATTTCAGGCTGCTTTGACATGTTTGATTTCCCTGCTACTGGATTATTGGTTCTTTGTTATTTTTCTTGTGATGTTTCTACAAGGGGTGCACTAGTTTCCTATGAGTGCCTTTGAGAGGTATTTGTTATAGAGGCATTAGTTCCTGGCGTTGGCTTCTGATAAGTCCCAACTGGTCCCTATTCAAAATATTCTAGGTCAAGTGTCTTTTCTAGGTCTTTCATTACATTTTCTACATTGACCTGATCACTATCCATCTCTACAAGGGTTCCTTCTCTCCATTCATCCATATTAGCATATTGCTCAATTTCTGGGATTCTATAATGAAAATATGGTGATAGTATGTTTTTATTCTCCTATCACAAATGAAACTGTGTGGATCATATTTCCAATCAAAACTTTTACTTAATTTCAGGTGTTCTAGGATTTTTTCTGCTGCTTTGTCTGCTTCTCTATTGTTGCAGACAAATGGGCCTAGGTGATCCTTGATTCTCAACTGTGCTTTCTTCTTGGCCATGGTAAAGTGGATCTGATTTGAATTTATCATTTGTCTATAATATTCCAATGCAAACAACCTCATTGAAACATATTTTGGCAGCTTGGACGGAGAAAGCTCACAACCATATATCCTGATCTCTGTGTGATTCTGGTACAAGTACCAGTCACCTACCCTGTACTGTTTGGATAGCTAAAGGATTCATTTCATTTCATCGCTAATCCTAGGAGGAGGATTTCCTGTCACCATGGTGGTTACTGGGTGGACAAACTGGTCAATGAATTCATTATTTGAATAATGACAATCAAACGAATGGTGGAAGATAGAAGTCCAAAAAATGACTAATCTTGGGTTACCCTTTGTATCAAGTTTATTGACAGAAAATGGGAACTTATCAGACTGATAATAGAGGATGAGTTGATATATGAATGTGGAGTACTTGAATACTTTTTCATTTTCCAGTCCCATGAATTGGTCATGGATTTTCTTAGCGATAAATGCAACATAATTGTACTTAACAGCAGGGAGCTGACCAGAGGTAAAGATGGAAATCAAAACTAGGTTCAGTTCATCTACATATTGACTGGTAGTAAATCTCATGACTACAACTATCATATCAACTATAATTTGTCCTGTTTCTGTGAAGAAAACTGATAGATAGGGAGGGGGATTTTGGGGTTGATACTCCTTGTATATTGTTACACAAAAAATTGTCACCATGACTTTTTACAGTTTGTGTGAGTCCATCAATACTCATACATACCTCCTTTGCAAGTCTTAAACCTCAGCTCTTCATGTCAAGTCTTGAAAATGGGAGAACGACCTTAAAAATGTCTCAAATCCTGGTTTCACACTTTCTCCTAGCATTGCCTGCGGTGCCGCACCTAATGGTCATGTTTCCTGCAAACCTGACCACTCTGTATATTGAGTGATGGGTGCGAACCCCTGTAAAAGTTAAAAAGGCGTGAGTTCATTCTTA
>APFE030548664.1:0-11555 GCA_000404065.3 Pinus taeda
GCTTATGAGTAGGATTAGTCATAAATGGTACTTTTATCTCTTGGCCATTTCTGCTTATATTCTTAAAGTGATATACAGTTTTCAGTTGTTTATATGTTATTGCATGAATGTATGTGTTACCATTTGGCACTTCTGTACGGTGGAGCCATTTATTTATGTCTGATATATGAATAACTTATTATGCGATATGCTGTTCACAACTGTTTTGCCTAACTTCTTATGCAAGGTGGTTTATCTTAATTGATTTCTATTCTTATAATAGCTGAATGATATTTATTACTAGTTATTGTTTGAAATCTCTTTAGATCGCATAATAGAAGATATACACCCCGGGTTAGCGTAGATTAGATGTGTTGTTTCTCATTAGACTACAATAGCATAGAGTTAGTTTAAGAATCTGAATGAAATTACCTTTAAGTACTCTTAGATCAGCTTCATCCAACTCTACACACACACACACACACACCCTTAGATTGGGAAATTGGTCCCATTATCCCCAGTCGGACCCGCTATACCAAATGGATAAGGAGCTGCCAACCAAAGTCCAGACCAGGTGGGTATCCCCCTTGTGGTCGACCCGATTTTCGGGGCTTGAACATATTTGGTGCTAGAAGGAGGGCCTGAGCATAGTGTCTGTTGGAATGATTTTCAATTGTAACATTTGAATCTAGATGGCTGCTCACAAAATTCCCATTTGGAGTTGCATCCATGTTCCTACCTCTTCCAATACTCCACCTGAAGTGGTAAGACTCTTGTCTCAGGTAAAATTCAATGGTAAGAAGAATTCTTCTGCTTTTAATCATGCTCTTCAATTTATTCAAAGAGTTTCATGTTATGATGTTCAAAGAATTGATGAAGGCGTTTTATGCAGAATTTTTACTCTTACATTCACGGAGGAAGCTAGAAAATGGTGCAGAACCCTCCTAGTTGCATCAATTCACAGCTGGGACCAATTCGTCAAGACTTTCATTTTTGAATTTGATTGTTATGACTATGACCAGGTATATGATGAAATTGATTATCTACGGAAACAAGATGAATCTGTTAGGGATTTTAATATGCAATTTCATCTTAATTGTCTAAAGTACGATCTTGAAAGTGAACTCATAGATGAAGAATCTTTAGATTATGTTGAGCATTTCCTGCCTCCTATGTCTGATCAAGTAGAAATTAGTTCGAGTTTTGTCTCATTTTCTTCTAATATGAACGAGAATTCCATTATGAATATACAAATCGGCCATAATGAAGAAAGTCCCCAAAGCCTAGGAGTCATGCATACTCTAATGCAAGAAGACAAAAGTGAGAATGCTGGAGGAAAGCCTGCCTTGGAACCAGGAGATGACTTTGATACAAGGTCAGATAATATCGTTGCAAGTCCACAAATGCAGATGCCAAGGTTAGAACAACAAAATATTTCTCTTTCAAAAAGTATCAGTACACAAAGGTATGATCTAAAGCCCGATGTCTATAATGAATTTGATGAACAAAGATTTTTCCATGATGATATTCTCAAATGCATTGTTTCAGAATCACATTTTTCTCTTTATCCTGATGTTTTTAGTGATGATAATTTTTCCCCTCTCAATATTAAGGATATCTCAAAAAACACAGAGGATTATTCAAATGAGTCATCATTATGTTTTCAAGATAAAAAGATAGCTATAGAACAGCCTTTGATCATTTTCAAACAAGAACCACTTGACCTTCCTTGTCTGAAAATATATGACGAAAAAGAGAAATCTAGGGAAACCTGTAAAATCATTTATGATGATTACTTTGACAACGATGATGTTATTGATTTATCCCAAGTAACTCATCAAAATTCAGATAATGAGATATTCTAATTCAGAAATCATATCAGTCAATCCTCATTTCAAAGAAAAATATCATTCACCTGATTTTACTATCCAAGACAATATCCCAATCTATGATTCATATCATGAAGAACCCCCCATGCCTATTCACAATCATAACTTGTCTTCTGATTCACAAGACGGAATTCGAAATTGCTCGGATCCCATAACTCTGGCCAGTTTTTGTGAAGAACAAAATATTCCAAGCCAATCCCAGTTATGTTGTAACATTATTTGTACAGATAATCATTTCTTTCTTTCTCACTTGCACTCATTTTGTACAAAATCAGATTGTGTTTTAAATTTCCAAACTTTTGATAGAATACTCTGGTATGTTGAGCACCTTATCAAAGAACATTCGAAAGACATGCTACCATTTTGGAAAGCTAAACTGTGTCAAGGAAGTATAGAACTTCCTCTATTACAAGATCATCAATCCATAACAAAAATTCATCCTTATTTTTATGATCCAATAGGTATCCAGTTGGAAAGAAGTTTTCATGAGAAAGAAATTTCAGACATAATTCCAACTGAAGTTACACCTTCCTATTCCACATCCAACATTAACAGTCTATTGAACCCCAAAAATCGGGTCGACAACAAAGGGGATACCCACCCGGTCCGGACCTTGGTTGGCAGCTCCTTATCTGTTTGGTATGCGAGTCCGACTGGGGGTGACGGGACCAGTTTCTCGACCTTGGGTGTGTGTGTGTGTGTGTAGAGCTTGGACTATGCTAACCTAATGAAAATGCAAAGTAAATCTAATTTAGACTCTCTAAATTAGCATTATGCTATTGTAACCTAATAAGAAACAATACACCTAATCTACACTAACCCAGGGTGTATTCCTTGCTATTATGCGATCTAAAAAGATTTCGAATAATAACTGGTAATAAAGATCATTCAACTATCATAAGAATAGAAATCATTAAAGATAAACTATTTTGCATAAGAAGTTAGGAAAAATAGTTATGAGCAGCATATCGCATAATAAGTTACTTATATGTCAGATACAAAAAATACGGCTCCACCGTACAAAAGTGCCAAATGGTAACCCATACATTCGTACAATGACATATAAACAACTGAAACTATAAATCACTTAAAGAACATAAGCAGAAATAGCCAAGAGATAAAAGTACCATTTATGACTGGTTCCACTCACAAGCTTCAAGCAACAATGATTTATCTCTCCTTGTTCTAACATCCACTAAGAGTACAGAAGTGCAACATCAGTAGCAGATATCAAAAATGCAGGTAAAGATAAATTCCGATCCATCTATTCATCAAAACCTCCTCTGAGGGTGCAGAAGTGCATGTTCTGAGGATAAGTTTTTGACAAATCTAGGGACCCTTCTCTAAATGCATGAGAAGGGTTTAAATATTGCTAACTAATTAACTTGATTACATAAATTTGGGATCCGGTTTTCAAATGACCGTCCCTCTGATAAAGAAAATTATTTCTAAAATTGAATCTAACTTTGAACTATTTTTGTCTTTGCTTCTTTAGCGCTGTGAGTGTGCAGCATTCGACCGAGAGGGGTCGGTTGGTTGCCTTTCCCTTTGTGCATGTTACAAAAATAGGAGTAACAAGGGTCGGCACCACCTCTTTGATAAACTATCAGATATTTTTTTTAAGAGAATCTCCCGCTGACTGAATGTATACTTGGTAATAACTCAAATTTTTCTCGAACTGGACCTGCTTTTGCTATTTTGGTTTTCTGTCTTTGTTAATGACTTGATGAGTCAGAAGACTTTACTTCCCGAGCAATTCTCTGGATTGGAAACTGCCTTTGCTCTTCATTCTGGGCTTTTTTGTCGTGCAAGCTTCAGGTATCTTTGCAGTCATGCTGCTTTTGTGTGCCTTTAAACATCGACGCTTTCCTCTTTTCCTTAGATGTTTCCTGCACAAGAAAAATTACTCCATTTTATCTCCTGCTTTATAGTTGTGTGAAGGAAAAGAATAAATGAAAAACAAAGTTTGATATGAAAGCTTCAGATGTTGCGTGTGTATAATCATGACATTCAAAGTGAACTGACTCTTCGAAAAACGAAAAGCGGTCATTCGTATGATCATTAATTTCTTTTTACATGCGCGCGCCTAACTTTGATTAAAGGACAGCTTTCCTTTGAATGCTGTGCTGAGCAAGATCTCGTGTTTCGTCGCAGATCGCAGATCGCAGATCGCATATTAGTATTACAGCATTGCGATACCGTGATATCGGATCATCGCAGATCGCAGATTGTGGATTAGAGATCGCAAATTACAAATCGCACATCGCGGATATTAGTCATTGCGTCTTGCTCTATGCGGCTGCTGCGATATGCGACGTCGCACATCGGCCGTCGGGGATTTCTTAAGTCTCTCTTGTTAAGAGCACTCATGATAAATGCGATGCGATGAGTTTAGCGTCGCTTTTTCGTGGTTTGATAAGCTTATAACAAGAAGTGTTTCCTTTGCTTTGCTGCGATAAGATTTTAAGGAAAAACAAAAATATTCAAGGGGAATTTTGATGAATTTTTACTAAGGGTCCCCCATTTGCTCGGGGTTGTTGCTAACACCAAACAAAAGAGGGGGTTGTTGGTGACCACAACAATGGCAATTCACTGGGAAGAACCAGTTATCTCTGACTTTCTATTGATCTTCAACTTCCGAAACAGGAAAATTTTCGTCAGTCTAAACTTTGTTATGGACAGATAGAGTAAGTTTGTCTTATCTTATCGATGATACTTTATTTCAACTTTTCTACATTCCGTTCTTCTGCTTCCTATGGTTCAGTCCTTGTATTTACACCAGCCATTACTCGGTTTCTTTTTAAAAGATAAAATGAGGTCATCATTGCTATGTTGGTCATTTAATAATATGCTAATTTACCGTAGGTAGAGCCTCTGCTGCCCGCAGGCGTCCATAGGCTCGACAGGGTTACCTATTACCCAGCAATGATCCTTTATCCTGCTAGAAGTTATCTACAACCTTTCAGAGAGAAAACCATTTTTATACTTTTTCCTTTTAATTCTCTAAAGAACAATGTCTTGGTTTGATGGCCAACTTATGACACAGTCATTCACTTGATTTACACTTTTGCTGAACAAGCTGGCTCGTGATGAGACCCCTTGTCTTTTGATTGCAACAATCTTAAGTCGTTGCCCTGCTTTGGTAGACAGTATTGGCAAGGTCAGCAAGTTATAATATCTATGATCATGATAAGCCGGCTCGTGATGAGACCTCTTATTCTTTGAGATACGTATTGTTTTCTCGGATTACTTCTCTGAATGCTGCGATTTCCTTCAGCAGGGAGGAACCCATTGTTTTTCCTTAAGAAAGCTCTGGACGGTAATAATAGAGTTTAAAAAATAGCAGTTTTACAGAGAGTACTCATTTTGTAATTGATTCCTTTCATTGTGCTGATATAGAACAAATTCTTCGCCAAAAGGTTGCTTTCAAAAAAAGTTTTTGAAGTCAGAACTAGTATCATTTCTAAGGTAAAGTTGGACTCTATTCGTCAATAATAAAGATCAGATTTTCGAAAAAAATTACTGTTTGTACAAGTGAAAAATCAAAATTTAACAGAGGATCTGGTGTCCAATTTAACGCGAATTCCTGAAGTAATCATTTACAACTGGTTTTATTCCTACGAAAGAAGAACAAAAAGCTATTCTACAAAATTTAGAAGAGTTATCTTCTATGGAAAGTATATTTTCAGGATTTGTCCGTTAACAGGCAAGGAATCCTTTCTACCTGCTAAATCCTGCAACACAAACGTTGACGGGCCTATGAGCGTTCTACAATCTGAAAAGGACGCAAAGCCACATTTTCTGGAATTTTTATGTTTTGCCCTTTCTCTTTCGTGAGCCTTAATGCCCATTCAAAACTAAGAATCTCCATCTGAAAGTTTTCTGGTTATTAGCTTGAGTCCAAAAGAGGATTTTTGATTAGCGCTTGGTGATGAGCATGGGTTTTCCTAGCTTGCTCTCGTTGTTCTTCCAATTTAATTATTCCCATCTATCTATGTTGTAAGGAGGAAGTAGATACTTCATCGATGTACTATACTAAAGACAAGGAAGGAATCATAAAATGGGTTGGAAGAACCACTTCCTTCCCATAAACTAAGTTAAAGGGAGAAGTGCCGATTGAAGCCTTTTTCGTTATTCTATCTGCCCATAAAGCGTTTACCAAGGTTTTGTGCCAATTCTTCTGGCTCTGGTCAACTGTCCTTTTAATAATCCTGATTAGATTTTTATTTGTTGATTCAACCAATCTGTTTCCTTGCGGATAGTAATTGGACGAATATTTTAGTTTAAGCCCTCTTTTAAGTGCAAAATCAGTCATTGCATTTCCAGAAAAGTAAGAAGCATTATAAAAAATTAAAGCTGATGGCAACCCAAATCTAGTGATTATAAATTGATCAATGAACTCAATGATATTTTCAGAATTAGCTGTCTTGAGAGGTGCCGCTTCTACCCATTTAGTGAAATAATCGGTTGCCGTGAGGATATACCTATGCTGCTTAGAGGAGTGAGGAACGATCTCACCTATTATGTCCAAGCCCCATTGACTGAATGGTTGCTCAATGTTTACCGGCTGTAGTGGCATGGACGGTTTCCCTTGTCTCCCTGCAGTAGTTTGGCAGATTTGGCATCTCCTCACGTAACTGTGTGAGTCTTTGAACAGTGTGGGCCAATAATACCCCGCTCGTAAGATCTTGTGTGCGGTGGTATCTCCAGCATAATGTCTGCCTGCAGGTCCATCATGGAATTCCTGCAAAACCTTTTCGGATTCAGTTTTATCGAGACACCTAAGGAGCACAGAATCATAATTTATTTTAAACAGAACATCATCTATGAGTTGATATTGCTTAGCCTTTAATCTCAGGGCTCTTTTCTTAGTGTGATCCAGGTGAGCTGGAGCATACCCGTTTTTGAGATAATAAATGGTGTCAGCGTATAAAGATTCTATATCGTTTAGGCTTACCTCATACGTTTGTACTTCCTCAAACGAGCCTTCAGGAATATGTGACGCTCCAGCTAACATTTTCCAGAAGCCTTGGCCTCTCACAATGCTTGCTGGTTTGATTTCAAGGTCGTATTCCTGTAAAGCTGTGATCCAATTCGCTCTTTTTTCACCCACATCTTTCTGTATTAAAATATTTCTTACCGCTGGAAATGGTACTATGACCTTGGTATGGGTTTTAAGTAAGAAAGGTCTGAAATACTTGATTGCTTTGAAAATGGCATATGCCTGTTTCTCTACGTCTGAATAGTTGAGTTCAGCCCCTTGTAAATTAGAGCTAAAGAATGCGATTGGAGCTTCCGCTTTCTCTTGATTCACTTGAGTTAGGATCGCGGCATATGATTTTTCTGAGGCGAATGTGTATAAGATAAAAGATTCTGAAAATTTCGGGGTTGCTAAAGACGGAGCATTAATGATAACCTGTTTGATCAGATTGAATGCTTCATGTTCGTCCAGACCCCATTTGAAATTTGAATTCTTTTTTATCATGGTTTGCAAAGGAGAAACGATTCTTGAAAAATCCGAGACAAATCTTTTCACAAAATTGATTTGACCAAGAAAAGATTGCATGGCCTTTTTATTATGAGGCAGGGATATTTCAGAAATTTCTTTGATTCTATTAGGTTCAATGTGAATACCAGATTTTGATACTATGAATCCTAGAAGTTTCCCTTCACTTAATGCAAAAAAAGATTTCTTTGGGTTGAGTGAAATACCATACCTTAAACATCGTTGAAAGATCTGTTTTAAGTCTCTGAGATGGTCGCCTCGCTTCTTTGAGTATACTGTTATATCATCCAAATAAATCACTACGGCTTTATTGACTAAACCTTTGAATGTGATGTCCATATCTCTTTGAAACGTAGCGCCGGCATTGATTAAACCAAATGGCATATTTCGATATGCATATGTGCCCCATTTGGTTCGGAACGTGGTTTTTAGCTAATCATCGGGATGTACCAGCACTTGGTTGTATCCTGAAAATCCATCCAGAAAAGACATTAATTCTGAACCTGCTACTGCCTGCAATATCTGCTCCATAGGAGGGAGGGGAAAATTATCTTTTAGATAGGCTTTGTTGAGATTCCGAAAATCGATGCAGATTCTAATAGCTCCGCTTTTCTTTCTAACAGGCACCATATTGGAGACCCACTTAGAATGTCTGACGGGGAAAATTATTCTAGCTTTTAACAACTTATTTAGCCCAGTCTTTATTTGGTTTTCTAGATTGGGGTGGATTTTTCTGAGTTTCTGCTGGACAGGTTTTTCATTGTCGATCATAGGGATGGTATGTTGGATAATGGAAGTGTCGTATGTCTTTAGCTCATCGTAGTTCCAGGCAAAAACATTTTTGTATTGTCTCAAGAGACGAATGTATGCTAGTTTTTCTTCAGGAGTTAGGTCGTGGCCTAGATTAACGTTTTGTGGTTTATCATCGGTTCCCAGGTTTACTGACTCATAGTTCAGAGTTGAACTGCAGAGCTTAGAATTAGTAGATCTTTTAAACCGACTTTTCAGATCATATAAGTCTTCTAACTTAACCACCGATTTTGGTATAGCATTATCAGTGCTAGTTTTTTGTATTTGTTGATCGTGGTGGTCCTCGTCAATTATTTGATTGGAGTAGGATCCTTCTGAGGTGAGGAAATTTACAATATCAGGATCGTCATTGAATACTCTCTAGTTTGTAATGTTGTCAGGGACGGATGGTTTAAAGATTAATTCTATCGAGAATCTATCTGGGCTAAAATCTTCGGAGGGAATGAGTCTAGAGGCTACGTTGGCTAAAAGGTCTGCGCTTGCATTCTGAATTCTCGGGATCGAGAAAATATTGAATGCCATGAAATGCTCAGTCAGATCCCGTACTAGAGATTGATAATGTTTCAAATGACTTGATAGGCAGTGTATGGTGTTACGTACCTGTTTGACTACAATCTCAGAGTCTCCGTAAACTTGAAGGTATTTGATGTTCAACCCGATTGCTTTGTATAAGCCTTGCACCAAGGCCTCATATTCTGTTGTATTGTTCGTGCAATCAAATTCAAGTCTGCATGTAAGCATTGTCTTGTTTCCTTCTGGACTGATCAAAACGCATCATGCTCCCGCTCCTTCGTTAGATTTATAGCCATCAAAATATAATTTCCAAAACAAAGATGTATTTACAGGTTCTTCTACAAAATTTACACACTTTGAATTATTAGTTTGGGAAAAATTTTCTACTTGGGATACAACTAAATTTTCTAAGTAAGGTGATGTATGAGCATCGAAATTGCCGAAGAAAGAATCTGTTGAGTAATTGCCTATGATGCTACTGTTATTTGCTATCGCTTCATTCTCTCCCTCTAATTCTGTTACTATGTATTTTTGGTGTAATTCTCGTTCAACCTTTATTTGGTTTGGCTTACCATTATATGGTAACCACATGTGAGACCAGTCGGTTGAGAAGTATCCACGGAGTTTTTCGGACCAATCCCTACTGAGAATTAGACCATAGAATTCAAGGATATCATCCACTAAAATTTCGATAACCTGACAAACCTTGGGGTTAGACGACAATCTTATAGTGACTTAATTAAGTTCACCAATCACTTCGACTTGAGACCGATCAAGCTGAACTATGCGTACCGCAGATTTTTGTGGTTGAACGCTTAACTTGGCACATATTGATCTGGGTAAAATGTTTGTTGAAGCTCCAGAATCTACTAAACAATTGTGCACGTTTTTATTGAAGATTTCATAAGTGAGCAAAAAGGGGGGAGTGTGGGATCTTGATCTTCCTCCAATCAAGGCGATGTCATTTGGATCGATCTTATTGGCCGTGCTGATTGGGGGTCTTCCCATGTTGTGTGTAGCCACAGCTGTAGGCAAATATGTGGTGGGTATGGCGTGTAATTCTTTCATCATTATCTTCTGTTGATGTTTCAATTTGCTCAATTCATAAAGAGTGATATTGGCCCTCGTCTTTTTCATGTCATAAATAATGTTGTAATCCATTTCATCCGACACTATTAGTGTCTTTGATGGGGGTGTTTGATCTGATGGGGGTGTTTGATCTGATAGGACTGATCTGATTCCGACATTTATTGTAGGGCTTGCACCCTTCTTCTTGGGGGTAGTTTGGGGAGGATCAAGTTGGTTTTTGCTACGTGTGCTAACCGGAAATGCTTCTTGATCCTCTTCTTGTGGGAGGATGAAATCCCACATTCCTTGTAGTTCCACAACTTCTTCATCATCGGTTTGTCCTTCAATGGTTGTCTCCTCTTCTTCTTCTTCTTCAAATTCGACGTTTGAAATAGCGTTGGGTGGTTTCGTATCCATTGAAGGGCCTCTTTTAAAATTTCTATAGGGCTTTTTCAAAGAAGTTTCTGCCACTTGTTTCTTTATGTCAATCATCTCATTTGACATGGTTTTTAATACTTTCTGTAACCCTTCCAAATCGAAAGGGTCTTTTGTCTGTTTCTTCTTGAAGTCTTCCTTGAAAGAGGTCTTTTTGGACTTACGTTCTTCTATCGCAGATCTCTTTTCTAGAGCTACAACGCGTCTCTCTACCGCTATGGCTTCTGTCAGATTTTTGACTAAAGTTGTTTTATTCGCCCTATCTACGAAGACTGCTAGATTTGATGGTAAGGCTATGATATACCACTCACATCGCACTTCTTCGCTAGGTTGGGAAGTAGCGGGGATTTTGTTGAGGATCTTATTGAAACGCAAATTGAAATCTTTGATGGGTTCTTTGGCTTCGGCTTTGAGATTGGATAGGTCACTGATTAACGTTGTCGTTGATCTATCGTCACCAAATTTGGTGAGGAATTGAATTTGAAATATGTCCCAGCTTGTTATAGACCTGGAAGGTAACAAAAAGTACCACGACCCGGTTTTTCCTTGCATCGTATAGGGAAAAAGCCAGACCACAGCATCTTCATTGGTAACTCCATTGAGATTGACAAAGAGCATGAAATTGTTAATGTGCTCTTCAGCTAGCATGTCTGTTTCTGGGTTGAACTTGGGTAGCCATATCTCAGGATGGGGCGGTATTTGGCTAAGGGGTGGAGGCATAAAAACCGCTCCAGGATTGTTCCACGGAGCTTGAGCCATTCTTGAGCTACTGGTAATTGCAAGTGTAGGAGATGGTCCTCGAGGTTTTGAAGATGCAGATAATATGATCTTGGATGATTGGGGAAGAGGGGTTGTGGAAGGTGGATGAGTGATTTGGAATGGAGATATGGGTGGTTGACTTCGCGGTGAAGGGGTTGAGATGGATGATGTAGATGAGAGAGTTTCACCGTCAGAGTGCAGTGATGTTTTCCTTGCTCTTTTTCTGGCGGGAAGAGGGAGTTCGGTTGGCTAGATGCAAAATTTTCCGCTCTTTAACCTGGTCAGGGGATGAGCGGGATTGTATTGCGAAGTCACGTTGCTTTGAGATTTATCAGACCCTATTGAAAAAATAGAAAATCCCTGGAGTTTATGAATGAGAGTTTGAACTTCAGGGGGTTCGATGGTAGGTTGGTCTGAAATATTAGAGTATGTATCAGTGGTTATTATTCGACCGACTTGGGATTCTGATTTTAAATTTTCTAAGGAAGTTGGAGGAGTTGATGAGGGTGATTTACTCTTAGAATGGTATTTACATTTTGATTTAGGTGCCATTCATAGTTCAGGCCCTCCTTCTAGCGCCAAATATGTTGAAGCCC
>APFE030548665.1:0-53942 GCA_000404065.3 Pinus taeda
AATAAGATCTACTCAAAAGAGTAGTCCACTGATACCATGCACGTGCATCTAGCCATCCAAGAGAAAGGTGAACCCTCGATCTCGCTGGTGCCTCGCTCGCTTGATATGGAAGTTGACCATGGCAGCTTTTCTGTGTTGTGTAGTAGGTGGATCTTCGCTCCTCGCTATTCGTCATATGGGGGTTGTTGTCCTTGTGGCTAATAGGTTGCCATTTTGTTGGGTGTTTTCTTGCGGGGTGATGTGGGTGATGATATGTTGAAGTTTTAACCCACGATGTATTTTTCTTTAATTCACCCTGCTGAGGTGCCTGTTGTGGTGTCTTCTTTTCCAATATGACTTCAACCACTGAGTCCTCCTTTGATGTATCAGCACTTGTAACCTTATCTGCTTCAGCCTCTGTTTGTGTCTGATTGTCGACCATCAACTACTCATCATCTGATATGTCAGACCCTGGAACATCTTCTGCTTCAGCCTCCTTGGACTTTATCTGTTTATTAATGGAAATATCCTGTAATGTAATTTTCTTCTTTTTATACCAGAGCTTCAGGAATTTCTTCTATACATTAATATTGATAGTACCCATGGATTCCATCCAAGGATATCCCAAAACAACATCCATATTATCCATCTCTAAAGCATAAAAATCACCATGCAACACATATTTATCCATAGAAATCTTGAAATCCTTGTACACTTGAACATCCTCATCATTAACCTGTGTATTTTCAATGTGTTTTGTTGGAACTTCGAATTTTTTTGCCAAGTTGACATTTATGAGATTTTGCTTGCAACTCGGATTTATAGACACCATAATATTCTCCTTTTGAATCAATCCATGAACCTGTAATAAGGATATACCAGTAGGAAATAGCCCCACATATTTCTCCTTATCTTGTTTTCTGGCATGAGACCATCTATCTAAAAGTAATTTTTCGAATTCTTCATCGGGCAAGTTGGAACACTTATTTTGGTTAAGTAATCCCCACCATGTGGCCGCCTCATCTCTAAATTGCGCCACTACCCACCATTTCCAATTGTTGTTCCATAACCTCTTCTGTGTTTTTATGTATTCTTCAATAGTAGGACCATTATCTTTTCTTGTAAATAATAGAACCTTGCTAGAAGCCATAAAGAGGGTTTTGAAAAAAAAATGGTGAAAATTTGAAATTGTCACAGTTTCGTCAATATTGCTCAGAATCCTTATTATGACACATTTTTAGAAATGGAACAATCATTCTGCATCTACCCATGTGATAGAAATCTTGATCCAGACACTAGAATTTCATATCTGCGCTACAACTCTCCGGTCGTCACCGAAATTTCTGCAAAAAAGGAGCTGATTTTAAATCAGCAATATCTCCCTCATCCGGACTCCGATTCAACTGAATGTTTTTTTGAAATTGGGTATTTTTTCACAAATAACCGAGATCTACAATTAGATTTTTCAGATATTGCACCAAGACATCCAGTCTGCGCTGCAAACTTGCTGCCCCGAAAAATTGTCTGCAACCCCACTGATTTTTAGATCAGCGATATCTCCTTCATTTGGACTCCGATTCGACAGATTGTTTTTTTGAAATTGGCTATTTTTTCACAAAGAATACAGATCTGCAATTAGATTTTGCAAATCTTACACCAAAACCTACAGATCTGAACTACAAACTCGCCGCCCCCGAAATTCTGCAAAAGTAAAAAAATCCTCCACTTTTGTGCCCAAGAAAGTGCTCTGATACCAATTGTTATAGCTCTGATCCAGAAATATAGCTACGATACCACTTGTTATAGCTCTAATACCACTTGTTGTAGATCTAACCCAGTTTCATATAGCTCTGATACCAATTGTTGTAGATCTAACCTAGAATATATGATAATATAAATAAACCCAAGAATATCAGGATCTGAATAGATAGAAATGCTTCTTTATTATCAAACCCTTAAGGTAGGGCAAAACTATACATTCACTCCTTAAGGAAGGAGAACACTCCACAAGCCATATGCCTATTCATACAAGAATACTTCTCTTCATATATCTCCATGTGGAGTCTCTAGCCTCTATATAGGCTTCATACATACAATACCATGCATCATTACCATGGTTTCCTCATACCATCAACTAATACCATGGGCCCCTTACATTATTATTAACTACGTGTGGTCCCTTACATGATATGGGTTAACCACGTTATTTATTACTATGGCCCATCCCATTATTACATTATTACCTTGGGTACCTCCCTTGGTACCCCATATTTTGAAATGTGTGGTTTAATCTTTTGAAATAGTTAACAAGCATCCATTTACTCTTGTATATTCAAACACTGTGCTACTAGCATTACTCTTGCTAATGATAGCCTCAGACTGAGACAATCTTTCAAATAACAAAACGTTCCCAGATTGACATATTAATGTGAGGTAATTAGAGGTGAAAGAGACACTTTTTATAGCTCCACATTTTGGTGTCGTTGCCGGGGAAAGAGTGTAGCCATTTGTTATTTTTTTCAGAGTAGTGTACGAACCTGCTAGGGAAGAATTGGGTTTCGAAATCAGAAGGTAAGAACCTACGTGTGGAGCATGTAAAATCCCTGCTCCTCTGCCCACTTTCCTACATATTTGCTACTGTTTTGTTTGAGTAGAATTTAGTAGTTAATTTGAGTGCATGACTATGCAGAAAAAGCCAGAAAAAAATTCCAAACCTCTGCTCAAGCCAAAAAAAGCTAAGGGGCTGGTGACCCTTGGCTGACCAACCTTCATAGACGAAATCTTAAAGAAAGAAGAATCTCAGCCCTCAGTAGGACCTAGGAAAGTTATTTCTAGACATCCTACTAGTTCCCTTCAAGCCACAGGATCACCATCTGTAGCCTTTGCTGAGGTGCATAGTCAAACTGAAGAGCAGGACTTTCAAGAAATTGAAAATTCTACTCCAGAACTATTGTAGGAAGGGAATTTTAGTAATATTTGTGAAGGAGGAGGAGAGACAAGGAAGACCAAGGAACCGAGATCTCCTCTTAAGACAACTCATCCATTGAACAACCCAGACAAGGGAAGTGCTGCAAAAATCATTTGTGAAGAAACTCAATCTCCTCAGACATTAGGCACTCTCATTATCCCAGATAGAGGAATTGCTATTAAAACTATTCCTGTTAAAGCCACTCCCTCTCAATCTAGGAATACCCTCCTAGATATCCCAGAAGGTTATTGGCATATATTTGACCCAACGGCTCAAAACCAGCCAAACACCCAAACCTCTACATTACAATACCCCATAGTGGATTCTGCAGCAAATGTGCTTATGAAAGCAATCCCTCTTCAACATATCCCTACATTCCATGGTCTTACATCAGAAGACCCGGATGCATTTTTATTTGAATTCGATGTACTGTGTAGGGGATATGATTACACCACTGACCCCCAGAAGCTAAAACTATTTCCCTCTACACTAAAAGGGGTTGCTTTAAGATGGTTTATGGGATTATGTGGCAAAGTTATAAATAACTGGGATCAAATGAAAGAATCTTTTCTAAAAAGATATCAAGACTATTGCAGGTCTAGAGAACTGAAGGACGAAATATTCTAGATGATAGCTAGACCAAACGAAACATTAGAGGAGTATGTGGAACGTTTCCAGTATAATATACAAAGATCTCCTTATGCATCACTGCCTTTACCTGATAATGTGTTAAAAACAACATTAATAAGGGACATGAAGGAATAATGGATTGAAACATTAAACATTATGGGAAAAGGAGATATTTATCAAGAAAGTTTTGCTGACATTATTGATTTATGTATCAGGAGCTCGAGAGGCAGCATAAGAGTAAAACCGGCAGAACATGATCGGTTTGTAAGAGATAATAAAATTTTGATAGAAGGAGTAACTCGTGTAGAAATTGAAAATTTATTGGAAAATTTTAAAACCGATATACTAGGGACACTAACTACACAACTTGATATTATGCAGGCCAAACAAAAGCAAATGGAGGTTGAACACAATTTGGCAATCTTTTGTCCCTGATGCAGGAAAAAGCATAGCCATAAGGAGTGTCCACTGGATGCAGTCCAAACATGCGCCATTTGCACGAAAGATCACCTTACGGAGAGTTGTCCCTCACTTCTTGGGTTGAAAGCAATATATAAGGAAGCAGAAGAAGAGCTAGAATCGATGTATTTCTCAACTAGCACCGTCAGTGGTAGCCGTGACAATCTGGTATGTTTCTAGAACCAACTTCTTCTTTTCAGCCTCCGTAGTATAATCCTCAACAGTATAATATGTGGAAAAGTCAATTTCAACCCCCATTTCCAAACTGGTCACCACAGTCGTTTCCTTCCTCAACCCCATGGCTGAATCAGGCAAGCCAACCTAGTCGGCCGAATCTTCCTTATACCCCACCATATTGGAAAAGTAATGCATACCCACCACAATGGACTCCCCCTACTTCACAAAGTTCAGCTTGGCAGACAAACTGGCAGAGACTAATGCATCAGCCAGTAGGAACCATTCCACTCCCTCAACCTACACTGCTAGCCTTACAACAAAATCCCCAGTCTAATTTGAGACCGCAACTTCCAGCCCAACCCAACCCCAATCCAAATAACAGACCGTTCCAATCTGTCCAAATCATAGAAACACCAAAAGTAGGATCCGATCTGAGGGATTGTAATGATCTCCAGTTAAGATCTGGGCTTAT
Source organism: Pinus taeda (assembly GCA_000404065.3). Classification (NCBI taxonomy): domain Eukaryota; kingdom Viridiplantae; phylum Streptophyta; class Pinopsida; order Pinales; family Pinaceae; genus Pinus; species Pinus taeda. Next base: position 4,686 of record APFE030548665.1, read on the forward strand.
TATTGAAACCGAGGGAGATAAGACAGTTCAGGTTGAAAATCAGTTATCCAGAGAACATCTATCACAAGAAGAGGATGTGAATAAACAACAAACTCATAATCAAGCAACCACATCCTCTCCCCCGTTCCCAGAATGATTAGTCATACCTCAACTTATAAAAAATCCTGATTTTGACATTTTGGGAGAATTAAAAAATTTGTACATAAAAATTCCATTCCTCCAAGCCATTCAAGACATCCCAATATATGCAAAAACCATCAAAGAATTGTACATAAAGAAACCAAGGAGGAATATAACAAATAATCCAAGAGTCCAAGTAGTCGGAACTCTATCTGACTTATTATCAGGAAAAGAAACACCGATTAAATACGAAGACCCAGGAAATCCAATAGTAACTGTGCAAATTTATGGTCAGACCCTTTCCAATGCCTTAGTTGATCTAGGAGCTGCAATCAATATCTTAACAACCACTACTTGCCAAAAGCTAGGCATTACATCTGTAGAACCCACCTCTACCTTGCTAGAATTGGCTGACCAATCTGTGGTTATGCCAGAGGGCATACTACATGATGTCATGGTCTCTGTTGACTCCTGGGAATATCCCACCAATTTTCTGATAATAAATCCCAAAACCCGACTTGATGGACATCCATTAATTTTAGGTAGACCTTGGCTTGCCACTACCAATGCTTATATTGGTTGTCGGCAAGGAAATATGATCATAACTAGAGGCGCAGATATCAATAACTTAGTTTTATATCCTCCAGCGCAGCCAAGTGTCACAATAGTCAAAACTAATAGGCCCTGTATCATACCTTACTGATAACATTAGATTTCCATTAACTATACAAGAGGCACTTGATTTCAAAGACCAAACAGAAGACAATGCCATTAATAATTTCATTAGTAAAACTGAACTCACATCCCGCACACAATGTCACATGATAAAAGCAGCGTTTGATAGTGAATTAGAAGAGGATCCTCTTAAAGATACACATGATCATACAATACTTGTTACCTCTGTTGTAAATAATAAAATTGTGGAAATTGAACTCAGAAAAACCTGAAACATTAATGCGAACCTCATATCCGAACAAGAAATGAAGCCCATCCATGTGTTGAGGAAATATAAAGAAGCATTTGCATGGGAATAGCCTGATATGAAAGGAATTGACCCCCAGTTTTGTACATACCACATTTACATAGAGAAAGATGCGAGACCTGTTTGACAGCCTCAGAGGAGACTAAATCCTCATCTAAAAGAAGTGGTAAAAGCTGAACTTCAAAAACTTTTAGATGTCAATTTCATTTATCCTATCTTTGATAGTAAATAGGTCTCTCCGCTTGTGGTGGTACCAAAAAAGAATGGGAAATAGAGAATCTGTGTGGACTACAGAGAACTAAATAAAGCAACACAAAAAGACCACTTCCCTCTCCCATTCATCGACCAAGTATTAGACACTTTGGCAAGAAAGAAATTCTTTTCTTTCCTGGATGGCTTCAGTGGATACAGTCAGATTCAGATTGCCCCTTAAGACCAAGACACAACTACTTTTACTTGTCCTTGGGGAACATTTTCCTATCGAGTTTTACCTTTTGGCTTATGCAATGCTCCTGCCACATTCCAAAGGGCTATCCTTAGCATTTTTGGAGACTTAATAAATGAAGGACTTGAAGTTATATATGGATGACTTTACACCATATGGAGATGATTTCGATCTGGCACTGGATACACTAGAAAAAGTCCTACAACGCTGCATTGCTACCAAGCTTTGTCTAAGCCATGAAAAATGTTATATGATGATGACGGAAGGACTTATCCTAGGACACTATATTTCAGCCGCTGACATTCAGGTTGACCCAACCAAAATCCAAATACTTTTTCTTATTCCCACTCCTTCCACTAAAATAGAGGTACGCAGCTTTCTTGGATTTTCTGGTTATTACAGGAGCTTTATAGAACATTATTCACATATTGTTGCACCTTTGTATGCACTAACTGGTAACGTTGATTTTCTTTGGACAGAAAAATGTGAACATGCTTTCAAGGATTTGAAGAAGCTCATATCCACAGCCCCAGTCCTTCGAGGACCAAATTGGGATTTTCCATTCCAGATATCATCTGATGCCTCAGATACAACCATTGGAGTGGTCCTTGGGCAGAAAGAGGATAGAAAATCATATGCAATTTGTTACCTCAGCAAAAATTTATCCCCTGCTGAATTAAACTACACTTTTACTGAAAAAGAATTTCTAGCTGTAATGCATGCTGTCAATAAGTTCAGACATTACATTACTGGATATCCTGTTATCTTGTACACAGATCATTCTGCCATAAAATATTTAACAAACAAGCCTATCACAAATGGCAGAATAACTAGATGGCTGATTTTATTGCAGGAATTTGATATTACAATCAAGGGTCGACCTGGAAAAGAAAATCCTGTAGCCGATTTTCTCTCAAGAATGCCAAAACCAATTGATGCAGCAACAGTTGAAGATTAATTTCCGAACGAGCATCTATTTGTCTTGGCTGATCAAACACCCTGGTATGCTGATGTTGCCAATTACCTAGTAGTAGGTAAACTACTAAAGCATATAACCCCTAATGAACAAAAACATATTGTTCAGCGGAGTACTCGATTTTCTTGGATAGGGGGCTATTTGTTCCACACAGGGGTAGACATGCATATCAGGAGATGCGTTCGAGAAGATGAAATCTTTGACATTTTGAAAGCCTGCCATGACGGACCATGTGGTGGACATTTCACCGATCGCAGAACTGGACATAAAGTGCTGCAAACAGGGTATTATTGGCCCACGATTTTCAAAGATGCAAAGAAATTCATCCAAGCCTGTGACAGTTGCCAGAGAGCAGGACGCCTGGTCAGTCTAATGAGATGCCTCTGAAACCACAGCTAGTCATTTAACCATTGAGAGATGGGCTCTTGATTTCGTTGGACCAATTAACCCATCATCAAACCAGAAAACATATATTTTGGTGGCAACAGAATATGTCACCAAGTGGGTTGAAGCAGAGGCATTGTCAATGGCTACAGAGGACTCTGTCATATAGTTCATGTTCCATCTATTTGTACGTTATGGCCTTCCAAGAGAGATAATTACAAACGGTGGACCATAGTTTGCTGGGAATAGAATAGCTGCAACACTCAACAACGATCATGTCCAGCATAAAATCACTACTCCATACCACCCACAGGCAAATGGGCAGGTAGAAAGTAGAAATAAAATAATAGAAGCAATCCTAGCGAAAACCATTGCATCACATAGACGTGATTGGGCTGCCAGACTACCTGAAGCACTGTGGGCTTATAGAAAAACATGGAGAAGTCCACTGGTTACTCACCTTATCGATTAGTGTTTGGGAAACAACCCATTTTCCCCATAGAATTTGAAATCCAAACATTACGAACAACACAGGAAGTTGGCTTAGATCTAACCGAGGCACAAATTAATCGATTACAACAGATCAATGAGCTGGATGAAATTAGGCTCTCTGCACTTTAAAACACTGCCTTGATCCAGCAGCAGCGAACTAAATGGTATGATGCTCTCATTAAAAATAAATTCTTCCACGAAGGTGATTGAGCTCTTTTGTACGACTCCAGGTTTTAGGACTTCCTGGGAAACTCCAGACTCATTGGTTGGGACCATATGAAATCCATAAGGCACATGACAATGGTACCCTTACTCTAATCACTATTGATGGTTCTGGATATGCCTTCAAGGCAAATGGCCACCGAGTTCGTCTCTATCGCAAACCACTCACTCGGGAGTCCTTCTACCAGCAGCTACGCCGAGACTCTGATATGGTGATTTTTGGGGAGGAAGAGAAGTCTTCCTCACCTATAATTCATTAATGAATTTATTTCTTTTTACAGTTTGTACATAATTTCTTTTCTTTTCTTGAATCATTTTTGTACATATTGTTGAATCAACGTTTTGCTGTTACTATTTTTGTTGTTCCTTTCTTTCAAAAGAACAAAATTTTCTTCTGGCTGATCCTTTTTCAAAAGAAAAACGCCCTTTGGACCAGCCGTCATTTTGCTGTAATTTTGTTCTTTTTCTTTATTTCAGTGTTCTACTGTTCCTTTTCCAAAGGAAAGAAATTTGTTTGTTTTGATGTTCCTTTTCCAAAGGAACAACATTTTCGATTTCTGTTGTTCCTTTTCGAAAGGAATGGCATTTCTATGTGTTTTTTTGTTCCTTTTCCAAAGGAACAACATTTTCGATTTCTACTGTTCCTTTTCGAAAGGAACAACATTTTCGATTTCTGTTGTTCATTTTCCAAAGGAACGACATTTGTGTTTTCTATTGTTCCTTTTGCAAAGGAACAACATTTTCGATTTCTGTTGTTCCTTTTCCAAAGGAACGACATTTCTGTGTGTTTTGTTGTTCCTTTTCCAAAGGAACAACATTTTCGATTTCTGCTATTCCTTTTCCAAAAGAACGACATTTGTGTGTTCTGTTGTTCCTTTTCCAAAGGAAAGTATTTTCAATTTCTACTGTTCCTTTTCCAAAGGAACAACAATTTCGATTCCTGTTGTTCCTTTTCCAAAGGAACGACATTTGTTTGCTTTGTTGTTCCCTTGCCAAAGGAACAACACTTTCGATTTCTGTTGTTCCTTTTCCAAAGGAACGACATTGGTGTGTTTTGCTGTTCCTTTTCCAAGGAACAACGTTTTTCGATTTCTGTTGTTCCTTTTCCAAAGGAACGACATCTGGGTGTCTGTTGTTCCTTTTTCAAAGGAACGACATTTGTGTTTTCTACTGTTCCATTTCCAAAGGAACAACATTTGTGGTCTTTTTTTGTTCCTTTTTCCAAAAGGAACACCACTTGCATTCTTTTGCTCTCCCTTTGAAACATCTTGTTCCTTTTGCTGTTCTAAATTAAGGATCTTATTGTTCTTGTTCTTTCAAGTCTTTTAGAATACAACTTTTCACTTATGCAATGGATACAAAATCACAGCATACTGAAATCATTGAATCATAAAATCACTATCTTTATAAGGAATTTCTCTAAATTGGTAAGAGGATAGAAGGAAGGACATGCTTATTCATTATCTTTTGCTGTCATTTAATTCTGCTCTAATTGGTTATCTTTATCATGTTGGTCCCTTTTAATCCTCTTCGATTATTATTCAAGAATAAGAGCAAAGGGTTTATATCTTCCTATTGGGATGTTAAGACTTCTTCCACCATTCCTACTCTTAAGGAGTGTTGAACCACCCTTTGTGTATAAATAGGGAAAGTATTTTATGAAAAAAGAGAAAAGAGCAAACATAACTAATAAGTTGTCAAATGCGGGATAGGGGGTCTCATCAAGAGCCAGCCTACCATGATCATGAGGACGAAAGTGAAGTGGCATTCCCAATATGGCCACCACACCAGGGATATGGTCCAAAGGGTATATCAAATAAAGAACGCTTGGAATAGGAGGTCTCATCACACGCTGGCATGTCCACCTTTCGCTCCTTCCTCGTGAATGGCATTATGGCTAACTGGTCACCAAGATAGCATAATAGCCTACATTTTGACATCACACAACATTTCCTCAACATACACAAAGGATCATGGTTCCATGGGTGAAATAAACAAATCTACCAAGGTTATGGACACCTGTCAGCAGTAGAGCACTGTTAATGGTATTGAAGTCACATTATTTACACCAATAGGTAATTTATTAGCACCCTTCTCTTTCTTATGCCTTAGTAATCAATTATATATTATTTCCCAAACCATACAACGCATGAATATATATTATCACCAATCATGACAGAACAATTGACAATGACCACATGAGACTCTCTATCCACGACAGATGTCCTATCCCCAACCTCGCATCATATCACCGCAGTCTCTTACATATTAAGCGACGCAACTCTACGCCTCGATTTCGGTAATTTGGTACTTTTGTAAACATGGCATATTGCCATACACTGTTCCTTAAGGACTCTGTTTCAGAGTGGGTGCTGCTCCTTTATTTGACGGCTAGGACAACCTATCACATTGTGGGGGGGGAGGTTAACCTCATCATTCCCTGGATTATGTGTCAGATCACTATTCGGGAAGGTGTGTACTAGGGTATAGCACGGCTCAACGGTATACTATTTTTTTATTTTTCTGCATGACTTACTATTCATAAGCCATTTCCATTGTATACTCTGCAGCATTAGATTTTGAGAGAGTCTTGCATTTGTCAGCCTCTCTGTGTTTTAACAGTGTGAACAACTGCCGTTCCATTGAGAGTTTACAACGAAATCATGGGAGGAAGATCGATTCGGAGAGAACTGTAGGTGTTAACAATCTCTGCTACTGCCCGGGAAATCCTGGCAAGAGCAGGGTGGCTAACTTATCTCAAACTCTTGCAGGAGTCTAATGAGAATGTGGCAATTGAATTCTTACAGAACTTGCAAGAGGATCACTGCATGGTGAGGGGGAGATGCATAACAATCACCGATGAAATAATCATAGAAGTTTCGGGACTGCCAGCCGCTGAACCTATATGGACGTTAAAGAAGGAGAGATTGCAGAAGATTATAGAAATCTTCCAGGAAGAAGGCCAGAGCCTGACAATTAGAGGAAAGGGGGTTCTGCTAGCATCACTAGGAGAGCCGTGGGCGGAATTGGCGAAGACCATTCAAAGCTACATCACCTGTGAAGGCAGAAAAGACGTGGTAAGACCATGACATCTTAAACTCTTAGCTGTACTAAAATAAAAATTCTCTGTAAATTTACCTGCACTTTTGAATTCATTACTTCATGACGTTGCACTGAGCATAAAAAAGGCACAGCATGTAGAGTCAGTTGTTAGTCATCATGGGTTGCTTCGGTTAATAGTCAGCCATAGCATTACCCAGCAGCAGAGTAGCTAGGAAGAGCTAATTGCCATGATAAATGGAGGATTGACCACACCATCCCCAAAGAGTAAACATGCCACCAGTACACCCGAGTGTCCAAAAAAACGCAGGAAATCGGCAAGATGTAAACATGCCACCAGTACACCTGAGCATCCAGAAAAACGCAGGAAATCGGTCCGGTTAGCACGGCTAAGAGGGAGGCTAGAGAAGCCCCAAGAAAACACCAGCCAGCCGGTAGAAATAGAAAATTAGAAATCCCCACGACCGGAAGAGGAAGAAAATGAGAAAGAAATGCAGGAAGAAGAAGAAGGAGAAAAGGAAGAAGAAGCCGAGCAATCTGAAGAAGAAGGAGAAAAAGAGGAAGAAGCCAAGCAATCTAAAGAAGAAGGAGAAAAAGAATAAGAAGCTGAGCAATCTGAAGAAGAAGGAGACAAAGAAGAAGAAGCCGAGCAATCATAGCAGAAGGAGGAAACGAAACAGCAGGAAGATAGCCCATTGCAGGACCTATTGGGAGAAGATGAATTAGCCAAAGTTTTCGCCAATATGGGCGAATATTGCAACCTTCCAGTCCATCAAACCTCCATGCCAAAGAGAATCCCCAGGAGGAAAATGCACCTGAAGAATCACATGCAAAGGATGTAGAAGAAGAGAATCTGCTTGTTCATGATGAACATATGACAAGAGATACTGAACAGGAACAATCCGTTCCTAGCCAGAAGACACCAGAAGGAATTCTGGAGGAAACAGGGGCAGAAAAGGAGGTCGCCCAAGAAATAACAGAACCAGTTAGGGTTCTTGCCCCAGAATAGCTAGAGCAGAACAATGAAGAAACACCCAGAGAGAAAATCTAGGAATTAGTCATAGTCGAGGACGCAGTGAATAGCCTGCTATTCCTTCTAAGGAAATTGCGGAAATTAGGGAATTGTGAAAGGAATAGTAGAGATTAATGAATATAATAGTTCAGCTACACCAGTAGATTAGGATTCTAAAAGAAAGGAAAAGGGTAAAATGGACTTAGGGAAGGGAAAATGCGACCACTCCAGTGAAACCCCTCAAGCCAAGGGGGCAGAGGACCAAACTCCATCCTGCTGTTCAAAACCCTATCGAAAACTAGCCTGCTATTCCAAATGATGCTGAGAAACAGACTGCTATTCCAATTGAAAAGGAACAACAATGGACTGATATCCACATTAAGATAGAAATGGATGAGATGTTGACCCGTGATAAGAAAATTCAGACGAAGGAACCACCTTCGGGAGTGATAAGAGTCATGAACTTGAAACATTGCAATAGGAAAGTTCAGGTAAAACTCTCGGCCTCCACTATCGCATGAAAAAGAGATCTAACAACGGTAACCCTACGAAAGAGTTTGAAGCAAGCTCAGCAAGAAGCAGAAAATCTTAGAGAGCAAATGGTCCCTCGAGAAAAGTATGAGGAGCTACAACAGTAGCTTAGGAATGTCAATCTATCCGAAAGCCAGGCCTTTGAAGGGTGGCGAAGGGAAGAAGAGAAAGTGGCAAAGGTAACTCGTAGGTTAGATATAGTTATCAAGCAGATGGATACCTTATGTTCTTTATACAATGACGTCCTAGCATGTAGAGCCCCTGCTAAGAATTATGCATTGTTTTTAATGGAAAGATATTTGCAATTGAAAATAAAGGCTATTAAAGTAGGAGCTCCCATACAAATTAACACCATCAATGATTTTATAAACTGCTGTAAGCATTACGGGGTAAAAGTTCAGAGACTACTGTGTGAGTTTTATTTACATAACCTTATATTAGAACAAGTGACTGAGCTGAACCCTGGCCCTTTTGTTGGGGATATTCAATTACAGGGATTTATTTCATTTGGGGTTAATCAAATTAAATGGCTCAAAGCCTATAATGCTTTCCAAAGAAAAGATAATGGATTAGATTTATGGATAAGAGCTTAGCTTAGGGATCCAGTACAGTTGTGGAGAAAACATAGAAACCTCATGAAGACTCCAGGTGTAATTGAAGCATTAGGACCCATGCATGAGGCACTCATTCGACAGGGATTAGAATACTTTTTCTCTATCAAAGACCCTACCATTTATGCAGCGAAATTTCGGTATCAAATCTCTAATCCGAATATCCAACTCAGGGAACCATTTAAGTATGAGAATTTTAAATTAGCTACCAACTGCTTGCACCTCTATGACGAAATCATTTTGAGGGCAGGACCATCCTGGTTATGATATAGGTTTCGGAGTCCAATTATTTGGCACCCTGCACCTGGATACCAAGCCCTGTATGAAATGCCTGAGGGTGAGACAGGCCATTTCTTTGAATACCTAGTTACGCATCATGGTTGTAGGCCTTCACATGAGATTCCATTTTCAGCCTACTCACTCACTGCCTTACATGTCAACTACAATGTTTTCATGAGGGCATGAAAAAGGGTAAGTAGGGGGGTGTGTGGAGTACTAAAGAAGGTATGTTTTTGATGATTATTTCAACGTATTTTCATTAGAACTTACAAACCTTTTTGCATCATGAACTCGGAAAATGATAAGGAATTGTAATAAAACATGTGAGATGAGTATGCAAGACGAAAACGTCGACAATTGTCATTTCCTTATGCAGGAAGGAGGAAAAACGAGAAGTTGTTGTTCCAAAGGAAAGGACAAGGATGGGTTAACCACTGTCCCTTTGACGGGAGACCGTATGCAAACAAGGCAAAGAAAATCAAAGCGAATCAGCCCAGGAAAGGAAGTAGAGATATCAGCTCAGTGCAGGAAAGAAAAGAAATGGCTGAGGACTAATGGTTCAGTGAATCCCTCAGGATGATTGTTTTTTATCTATTTTCTGCAGTTAGATATCTCTGCCTTCACCCTTATAAAAGGGGCAGCACTGTTAGCTCGAGAGAGGAGTTAGATGTTGTTATGTTTATGTAATTTCCTTTAAGATCAAAACTTTGATCATCGAGTCTCGTTAAGAACTGATCTATTGTAATTTCACTTTATGCGTTAATACAAACTTGGTTACTATTTCACCCTTGAGTTTGGAATAACTTCAAGCGGTGTACCCCTGGAGGCTAAGGGCCCGGCCCTAGAGGACACTTCCTCTTGTACCATTACATTTGGTTTATGTGTGGTTTTCTTATCGACGTTATTTGGTAATCTGATGTGTTTTGTAAGTTTACATCACATGCTCTATTATGTTTAAATTATTAAGGTCTCTAAAGGCAGAACTATTGTATTGACTCCACATCGTATCATTGCTCCTTTAGGTGTTGGTATAATACTGCTAGTCTTTACAGAATACTGTTGTTGTTTAATTACAGAGCTTTTGTGTTGTGCACTTGTTCATTAGCATTATGGAATTCATCTTGGAAGTTATGTTCTTTGCGATTATTGGATTTATAAACAATGTTGTTCTATTTTGAAATGTAGTTGCACTCTTTCTAACTGAGGTGATACCTAGATCAGATTACTATTTAAGTGTGCTGTGCGTATATATGGTTTCAAGCGCTGTTCCATAATTCATCAGTAATCAGTTCTGTTCCGTTTATGTGTTTTATTGAATCTGCTCTTAAGAGTGAAGGATTTCCATTTGATTCCTGTAGATTACGATCAATGCATTTGATCTTATAGACTAAGGTGTTACTGCTTGTTAGACTTAGTTGTTGTTCTATTTCTTAACTGTTGTTCCATTTCAGATTTGCTATTCCATTTCAATTTTGTTGTTCTATTTCAGGACTACTGTTCTATTTCTTAATTTTTGTTCCATTTCTTATCTGTCGTTCCATTTCTTGTTATTTGTTATTTTGGTGTGAAGAACGATCTCAGGCTATAGTGAGCATTGACGGCTACTGTCCGGCTCCCATATCCACGATCTATTCTCTGGTTTTCTTTTCCATCAGTTTCCAAAGGGATGGGTTATTGCTACCGAACCCTTGACTGATAAATGGCTTAGTCTTTTGAAATGTGTGGTTTAATATTTTGAAATAGTTAACAAGCATCCATTTACTCTTGTATTTTCAAACAATGTGCTACTAGCATTACTCTGGAAAATGATAGCCTCAGACTGAGACACTCTTTGAAATAACAAAACATTCCTGGATTGACATATTAATGTGAGGTAATTAGAGGTGAAAGAGACCCTTTTTATAGTTCCACAATTAATCTCTCGAGTGTTGTTTTCAATGTACTGTAGCAACAAGATGGTTGATGACTTATCTAAGTTGAGGTTTTAGGTGAGCCTAGGGGGCTTCTGATATACCCAGAGGATACGTGGAAGTGCAGTCCATGTGTGGTTCTGTCTAATGTGCTACTACTCGGAGGGTTACCTACAGGGGTTACAAGGGAGTCCAAAAAGCATGACCACCTCTTGTATTTCCTGTGTGCATGCCTCCCCAAATCCGCAGGTTTAATTGCTCAATGACAGATCCCATGGTTTAAAGGCACTAGAACACGTCTTTGGAAAAGTGCTTTGGTACAACTTTTTATGCTCTTGACCTACGATAAATTCCAAAATACGAAATATGCGAAGAAATACAGTGAAGAACATAGAATAAAATGATAAAAACAACAAGTATTTTATTATTCAGAGATAAAAGAAATGTTCAATTGCTTCTTTGAGGGGACAAACTCTAGCAGAGCAGAGCTCGATTACAAAATAAGACTCAATGACCTTTCCCTTCTAAATACAACTATTTATAGCTATATGACCTTCAACAACCTAATGACTAGTGGTCCTTTTCATAACATGGGTTAACGACTTTATTTATTAATTATAGCCCATTTTCAACTAACTGTGGTCCCTTTCTTAAATGTGGGTTAACCACATACAATTATTAATATGGGATTTATTGACTCTTTAACTAACTATGACTATGACTCGAACCTATTGGGTTTATTACATAAATAAAGGGGTTAGGGTTGGACCCTAACATACATAACTGGAAATATGAAAGAAAGGCTATGGAAAGAGTCACTAAATTGGAATGGGTTGCCCTGGGTTGGTCTACATACCACTTCGCAGTAGCTCCAGTGAGTGTGCGTTGGAACAAATAAAGACGAATGGAGTCGTCAGTAATAGAATTAGATGAACACCACATATGAAAGGAGCCAACATGATTGGTTGGGTGTTCTCTAGGATTAGTTTCAAACTTCAGGATGTTTGAAGGAAGTTTTGTAGGCATTGATGTCCATGCAAGATCATGGAGAAGGGGATCATTGTTAAGTTGGTTAAAATATGGGAGACTTAGACCAATGACAAAAGGAGGTAAGGGAGTCAAAGTGACCACACTAGTTGAGGTTTTGCTAATGGGGGTACCCTGGCTAGTACTTGGGTTACTGCCCTGGGTTCTTGCACCTGCATTGGTGCTTGATATGATGGAAATATCAATATGAGGGGATGCAGAATCAAATGATGAATCAAAAAAATTTGAATTTGAATGGTGACTCGATGGAGGACTATGAGGATAAACTTGCTCCTGACGGGGAGTGACATGGCCTAATGGGAACTGAGGGTGAAGCCCTCAAATTCAATGCAACAAATGCCTTGGAGGCACGTTGATGTCTAATCTAAATGATAAGGATAGGAAGAATAGAGAAACAAACAACAAGAAAACACCTAGTGCAGTGGTGCCATGTGTAAACTAACTATTTTGGTGATGTTACTCTAAATGCAAGAAAACACGTAGTATCAAATAAAAAGGCTTCTAGCCTATAGGTGACCTTAATCCTCAAAGAATCCTAAATCTACTGTTTTAGATGGCCTTCCAAAGGACTTATTACTTGACGGAATCTCATCCCCACAAGAAGAGTTTTCTAGAGAAAGGTGGGGTAGAGGACCAAATGCTTCCCACAATGACTCTTATAAGGTGTTTTCCTAAGACTGGTCATTACAATTACATTCTTCCCACAAGGGTGCTCGAGTCTTGAGCTTCCTGTTAGTTAGCCACTGCATTAAATTCCCTGCCACAGGTTGGGTAGTCCTAAGGAGAACTACTCCCACAGTGACCTAGCCTAACCCCCTCTAAATTGGGTTTCTTACATACTCCTTCTTTGGAAATAGGATGGTGAATTATTTTAAGTTCCCTAATATGGAAATTCTATGTCTCAATGAAAAGAGACCGATGGGTGTTATTGGAAGCCTATCCCACTGAGCCTACACCTAGACTACAAAGATTGTTTGGCCCTGATGCCTAAGTGGGCTTAATATAAAATTTTATATGAGGAATGAGTTGTTTGGAGATAGGTATTTTATTTTTCATGCATCAGTTCCTCTTGTACCTACTACAACACTCGCAAATTTGTTTTCCTATACAGTTAAAATTTTCAGTCCCCCTTTCTTTTGAATAATTTAATGGTTATTCCCATTCCTTGACTTGGTCAAAAACCTTAAATGACCTAAGTATCATCAAACTCTATGGTTGACTATATTTTCATAAAGCAAATTTTCCATTCCTTCTTGCCTTTCTTCATCCTCATTCTCATTTTTTGAATAGGTCATAGTTTGTGGCATATGAGGCCCAAACATTTCAAAGTTTTAGCTGAAGTAGTTTTCAAAGCATATCGTTGATCAAGTATTTCATTCTAGCTTCACTTATAGTTTGTAGATATATTTCACTAACAATTTGGTCCTTTGGGATTAATAAATATATAGATAATTCACCTCGATAGGGGGAAGAGGGTTTGAAAACATTATAGAAAAAGAAATAGGTTTTTGGAGCTCTTCAGTATCGATTGGAACAATCATGGACACCATATTTGTATACACTACAACAAAAAGTTGTGATTAACTCCCTTTTTTCTTCCTTTTTTGTGCCTATAGCGCATTTTTGTTGTTATTTGCATCCATTTATCAAATATGGTGCAAAAATTGATGAGAACTTTGCACCATGTTTGCACCAAGTCCTGCACCAATTTTAGCACCATGTGTTGCATCAGCTTTTACACGATGTTTTGTGGTAATTTTTGCGCTATCCTTTGCACCAAGTTTTGGGCTAGGTTTTGTGTCATGTTTAGCACCTAACTTTGTTTCACCTACTTTTGTAACCTCTATTGCATGCACATTTTGCGTCTACACTTGCATCAACTTCTACATAATTTTTTGGATCCTCTTTTGCATCATTTTTTGCATCCATTTTTGCATGCATTTTTGCATCCTCTTTTGCATTCCTCTTTTATCCAAGTTCTGCTTTGAGGTTCATGTTTATTTTTTCATCTACTTCTTCTACAACCACTTTTTCATCTTGTTTTTCATCCACAATTTCATTCTCTTTTCCATCCATAATTGTATCCACTTTTGTTGTGCCATAGTTTCTTCCTAGTTTGGCGCCTACCTTTGCACCTACTTTTGCTTATAATTTTGCATCCACATTTGCATCATCATTTGTGTCTAAGTTTGCATTGAATTTTGAATCTATTTTTTCATCCCTTTTTGTATCCACTTATGCATTATGTTTTTCATTGGGTTATTTTATGCAACCAACTCACAAAATAGAAGAAAAGATAGATCAACAACTTCAAAATCAGCCTCTTAGAGGGGGAAACCTCTTTTAAATTACACGAATGAATAATTCTTGGATGATACAAATGACGAGACCTCCTTTCTATATATAGGAGTTTGACGGGTCATAATATAATTGGAGTCGACATAATAATAATATTCTAAGGGCATAATAATAAAAATAGTGGGCTTCTAAAGGGCACAATAATAAAAATAGTGGGCTTCTAAGGGGCACAATAATAAAAATATGGGAACTATATGGGCACACCAATACAATAAGGGGGTTTCACTAATAACAATAAGGGGCTACACTAGTAATATAGGGACCTAACATGCCCCTCTCCTTCAAAAAAGTGTTGTCGTCAATGCTTGAGTAGTTCTGGATGCTTCTATATAAAATTCTCATCCTCCCATGTAGAATCATCAGTGGGTAAGTTCTTCCACTTAATGAGATACTTTGCGATTGATCGATTTCATAGTTTTCAATTTCTTGTTTCTATGACTGATTCAGACTCCAATATTATTTTTCCTTCCTTGTCAAGTTCTGGCAATATTGTTTGAATTGGGATCTTGTCACCGATAACATTCTTTATGCATGACACATGGAAAATTGGGTGCACTCGTGAAGATGCAGGAAGCTCCAATTTGTATGCCATAGTACCAATATTTTGTAACAGCTTGTATAGACCATAATGCTTTTGTTATCATTTATTATCCTTCTTAGCTTGCTTGAGCGACATTTGTTTGAATGGTTGTAGTCATAGAAATACCCAGTCACCTACATCAAAACTTCTTTTGCTGCGATGTTGATATGCCTATTGTTTCATTATATTCTGTGCCAAAGTGAGGTTATCACGTAAGAGTTGGACAACTTGTTGTTCGTGTTTGATGTGATCTTCCACTACTTTAATCTTAGAATTTTCTCTTAAATATGACGTGATTGATGGTGGATGATATCCATAAAGTGCCATAAATGGGGTAATTTTTGTTGCAGTATGGAAGGAAGTGTTATACCACCATTCAGCGAGGGGAAACCACTTGACCCATTGTGTCTGTTTATCAGATACAAAGCAACGAAGATATCCTTTAAAACATTTTTTCACTATCTCATTTTTCCCATCAGATTGGGGATGGTAAGATGAGCTATGAGCTAACTGAGTACCCAAACAACAAAATAAAATTTCCCAAAAAATTACAGTGAAAATGGGATCTCTGTCGCTTACAATGAATGAGATAATGTAAAAAAGTGTGCATAATTAGTACGTCTGTTAACTACCACCATGATGACACTCTTTCCTTCAGAGTTGGGTAAAATTATGATAAAATCCATTGAAACATCCTCCCAAAGTTGACTTGGAATGGATAAAGGTTGTAACATACCCGAGCTCTTAATAATCTCAAATTTATATTGTTGGAAAACCAAAAATTCTGCCACAAACTTTTAAATATTAGATTTAAGGCCATCCCAAAAAAAAAGCCTTCTTAACCCCACGATAGTCTTTGAAAAATATTGAGTACCCTTCTAAGGTGTGTAATTCCAAAAGAATTGTTTGTTTGATTTGGGAATTCTTACAGAGGTATAAGCAATATTTGTACCATAACGAATCATTTTTCCAGCTAAATGTATCAGATGTACTAGGAGCTTGCTACAACCTTTGAATGTGTTCCCAAACTTCTTCATCATTCTTCCATTCATCCCTTGCTTCATTTATCTGATCTAGTTGGATAATAGAAATGGCACAAAAAAATGCTTCAACATCCTCATCCTTTCTTGAGAGTGCATCTGCAACAACATTTTTCTTCCCTTTTTTGTAGATGATTTAAAAGGAATAACCCAACATCTTTGTGACCCATTTTTGCTACTCTTCTAAAGATAATATTTGTTCTAAAAAGTATTTAAGATTATGATTAACTGTTTTCACCTTAGAGTGTATTCCCATTAGGTAAGGTTGTTATTTTTTAAGTGCATGCAGTATTTCCAACATTTCCTTCTCATAAATAGATTTGTGTAAATACTTTCCTTTGATTGGAAGACTTTTGAAAGTGATGGGTCTTCCTTCTTACATTAAAACAACACGAATTCCATTTCGTGATGCATCACATTCCACAATAAAGGTTTTTGTGAAATACAACGTAGCTAAGACCGACGCTTGGCACATTTCCTCTTTAAGATGTTCAAAGGCCTTCCCTTCTTTGCGAGTCCAAGAAAATGTATCTTTCTTCAGTAATGTTGTTAGAGGTGCTGCTATTCTCCCATAATTCTTAACAAACTTGTGATAATACCCTTTCAACTCAAGAAATATTTGCAGATGCTTTATGGATGTGGGGATTTTGCATTCCTTAATGGCTTTAATTTTTCTAGGGTCTACCTTAAAACATTCATGAGATACAATATGTCAGAGATACTCCACCTCTTGTACTCCAAAGAAACAGTTGGATGCTTTTACATATAATTGTTTCTCCTCCAATAGTTTGAGCACCCTTTCAACATGATGAACATGATCCTTACAAGAGTTACTGTAGATTAGTATATCATAAAAAAATACTAAAAAAAAAATTCTAAGGAAGGGTTTGAAAGTGGAATTCATCAAACATTGAAATGTAGAAGGTTCTTTGGTAAGGCCAAAAGGCATCACCAAAAATTCATAATGACCCTCATGAGTTTTAAATGTTGTTTTCAGAATGTCTTCAACCTTCATTCTGATTTAATGATATCCTGAATGAAGATCCAAATTGGTGAAGTAAATTGATCCACGTCATTTACCCAATAATTCATCAATGACGGGAATGTAAAATTTATCTTTAATACTGAGATTCTTGAGCTCCCTATAATCTAGACACATATGCCATGATCCACCCTTCTTGTGCATCAATACTACTGGAGTAGAGAAAGAACTTTGACTAGGATCAATTATACTAGCCTCTACCATTTATGCAACCATATGTTCAATTTCACTCTTTTGGGCATATCAATATTTGTAAGGCCTGATGTTTGGAGGAAGATTTCCTGGAATCAAATGAATAACATGATCATGATCACGAATAGGTGGGAGGCCTTTTGGAGTGTCAAATATATTGCAGTGATTGTCCAATTGTTTTTGGAGATCTAGAGAAATAGATGATTTTAATGTGGGAATCTATAGTGAACATAATTGTGCAATTACGCCCCAATGTTCTTTATTTAGAATCTTTTTCATGTTGTTAAGGCTTATTATCATTCCCAGTTTCCCTGCAATACCCCTTAATTCAACTTCCTTACCTTCCCAATAAAAAATCAAGAAAAGTTCTTGAAAATTAAAAGCTATCGTACCCAAAGATTGTAGCCATTAGACAACTAGTACAACATAAACACCACCCATTAGAATTGAAAACATTGAAATATTCAATACATATTCTCCCATGGATAACTTTATATTATGCCACTTTCTAGAGTAATTTATGGTTCCTCCATTTGCAACCATAAATTGACACTTTGGTGCTAGATATAGGAAGCAATTCAATTCCTTTGCTATATTACAATGAATAAAATTATGGGTGCTACCAGAATCAATCAACAACATTACCTTTTTCTTCTTGATATGTCCTTCTATCTTGAGGATTTGAGAAGCGGTAATTCCGGCCAATGCATTACAAGATATGGTCAAATCCATTCCTCTTTCTCTAGGTTTGATTCATGTTGTATATCCTCTACTTTTGTTGTTTCTTGTTCCTTTTCTTCCTCCTCTTTACAATCTATGTAAAATAATTTCTTCTCAACACACTTATGACCTTTAGTGTATTTTTTTATCATGGCTATAACAAATACCTTTTTCTATTTTTTCTTCCAACTATTTTGGTGTCAACCTTGTAGGTTGCGGAAGGTTATGGGTAGAAACACTTACATATTTATAGTTATGAGTGGTAGGCTTCCTTGTTGCCATAATTTTTCTTTCAATTTTTCTTTCCAACCTTAATTCCTTCTCCAATGAATCATGTTCCCAAAGGTGAACCTCATGTTGGATGTTATACTTTAAAGTCCCTATGAGCACATCAATCCTATGCTCCTCTAGAATATATTTTACCCTTATATTCAATTTTGTAATTCCTCAGTGTGCTCCACCATTGAACCCTTTTGTTTGATATTTATCAATTTGCTGAAGAAGGTGTTGCTTTTTGTATCCTCATAATGTACTATCATTTTCTCCATAAAAATTGACCAAGTGAGAATTTGTTTATGAGAGAAAATCCATCAATACCATACAAACTAATTGGGTTCCAAAGATAAAGTTGCAATGCGTACCTTTTGTGTGTTTTTCACATTATGGAGATTGAAATATTGCTCCAGCTATAGTATCCATGTTACGGGATCCTTTCCATCAAACTTACTCATATCGATCTTTGGATCATGGTGAGTCTTCAATGAAACATTAGATTTTATGAAATCATGATTAACATTAATTTTGTTCTCATTATGAGTTTCCTCTACTACCTTTTCACCATTAGGAATCATTTTTTGTGGCAACTTTGCCAAATCTCCTTTAAAACCTTCCATATCTTTCTTCAAATATTTAATCTTTTCATTCAGTTTTGCTTCTAAACCATCCATATTAGCTTTCATATTAGCTTCCATGTCATCAATATTAGCTTCCACACCATCAATCTTAAATTCCACGCCTTTCTTTAAACCATCCATCTTCGTTTATGTTACATTTTGTGAGAGTGATATTTGTTGAACTTGGTCTCGTAATTTTGATATATCATGTTGCATTTCTTCCTCTTCTTCATGAATCATGGTAGAGATTTCAGGTTGCTTACTAGGTGTTTCAATTTTCTTTCTTCGGGGCATCAATTAATGATAATTATGTTTCACTATTCCCTATGAATCACTTCAAACTTATTTTTCAAACCAAACTTATGCAAATTTGAAGAAAACCTACACATCGTTTTTTTCTTTGTAGGGGCTCGATATTGAATCTGTTGTATCTTTGTAATTGCAAATATACAAGGTATGAATTTTCGTCTTGAATTATCCCTTTGAGTCCTATTTCTAACCCCACAAGTCTGATAAATATTGGATTCTTTAAGAAATATTTATATCAAATCTCCCAGGATGACCTGATTATAGACTAGTTTAGTAGAGAGAACTTGTACGATTTTTTGACCGTCAAACTTGAAAATGATACAAAGAAAACTACAATGTTATGACGATTTTCCCAATGTCGCATGTTTGGGATGTAATTCAGGAGCCTGCAAAAATCCTAACTTCCTTGGATCATATGTCTGAAAGTATAGAGATAAAATATCTAAACTTCGGACCCGAGGTTCATCAAGATTTAATATCAATTGGATTTTAATTTCAGCTTCTGAAACATTTTAGACACAATGTTATAGAAAAAATGCCACGGTGTCCTATTTGGAGTAGCGAGATGCTAGAATCAAAAGCTCTTATACCAAAAGTTATGCAACAAAATCACAAAATATAAGAAAAGATATATCAATGACTTCAAAATCAACCTCTTCTAGGGGGAAAGCGTTGTTACATTACACAAATGAATAATTCTTGGATGATATAAATGACAAGGCCTCCTTTCTATATATGGGAGTTTAAGGGGTAACAATATAATTAGAGTCGACATAACAATAATATTATAAGGGCACAACAATAAAAATAGTGGGCGTCTAAGGCGAACAATAATAATAATATGAGGACTACATGGGCACAACAATACAATAAGGGGGTTGCACTAATAAAAATAAGGGGCTACACTAGTAGTATAGCTACCTAACAGGTTTTGTGTCTCATTTTGCATCTACTTTTGTTTCAACTTCTCTTGCATCTACTTTTGTTTCAACTTCTCTTGCATCCACAGACTGGTTTACTTCTTTTTTCACCTACCATTGCATCCATTGCACCACAATTTGTGCCATGTTTTGCACCTAATGTTGTACCTGCGTTTGATTCCACTTTTGCATCCTCTTTTGCATGAAATATTGCATCAAATTTTGTATCAGGTTTATGTATTGAGTTTTGTGTCTTATTTTGTATATACTTTTGCATCTACTTCTATTGCATCCAATGTTGTGTCCATTATTATGCCCATGTTTTCATCCACTTTTTCATCCCATTTTTCATCTTGTTTTGCATCCAAGTTCACATATTTTTTTTTTGTCTATTGTTGCATCCACTTTTGTTGCACCACAATTTGTGCCATGTTTTTCGCCTACCACTGCACCCACATTTTCTTCCACTTATTCATCCACTTTTTTTGAGCCACAGTTTGTGCCATGTTTTGCACCCACTTTTTCTTCCATATTTACATCCTCTTTTTTGTCAAAGTTTACATCAAATATTGTGTATGTTTTTTCATTCCCTTTTGCATCAAATTTTATGTCAGGTTTTTCATGTCATTTTGCATCTATTTATGTTGCATTCACTTTTACATATAATTTTGTGTCCACTATTGCACCCATGTTTGCATCCTCATTTACATCCCTTTTTGTATCCATGTTTTCCTCCCTTTTGAATCTACGTTTGTGTCCTTTTCTTCATTCGTTGTTGCATCCACTTTTGTTTAACCATAATTTGCGGAATGTTTTGAGCCTACTATTAAACCCATGTTTTCTTCCACTTTTGTGCATCTATGTTTGCATCCAAATTTGGTGTGAATATTGCATCCATTTTTCAGCCAACCCATACATCCAACTCTTGTGTCCAGATGTCCTTGAGCCAACACAACTACCCATTGTGCCATATGAGTTTGGTTGATGCATTATTCCATAAAATCGTACCCACATGTTTAAACCATGGTGAATCGGTAATTTGTTTGAATAATTTAGGCAAAACCCAAGCCAACCCATATATCCAACTCTTGTGTACACATGTACTTGAGACAACACAACTACCCAATGTGTCATGCACCATATGGGTTTGGGTTATTCCATCGCATTGTACCCACATGTTTAAACCATGGTGAATTCGTAATTTGTTGGAGTAATTTAGGCGAGACCCAATATCAAACCAAGTGGTTTCCATTATAACACCAAGAGTAGCGACTGCCATTATAACACGAAGAGTAGAAACCTCCACTACAACACCAAGAGTATATCCAATAGCTTGTAAACAAGATATACTAGAAATTTATAGCTAAGCAAGAGACAAGACTTCAAGAGGGTGGGGGTGACTAATCCTTGAGCCTTATCAAAATGGCCTAAATGTATCCCCTCATAAGATTTGAAGCTAGGTGGAGAGGATAAGTTTTCATTGTGACAATCACTCAATCATCCCAAAAAAAAACACACAAACAAAAAAATATTATATGAGTCAAATCTAGATAAGAAAAAAATATATACAAAGTGTAAGCCTTCATATCCATAAACACCGAATAATACTTGAATTAATTAAATGCATACATTAATAACTATTTCTCATATAAAATAATGTTTCTTAAAGGGAAAAAATATATTTTTAATATTATAATAATTTACATAATTTAGATATTTTAAAAATTGAATAAATGATAATTAAAGAGTTAAATCTATTTTTCTCGTTGTCTCAAGTGTGGCTATTTTATTTTGGAGATGAAGCAATTTGCTGAGTTATCAATTTTGTTGAGCTATCTGGTATGGGAATATTGAGAAAAGTGGAATTAGTTTATTATTCTATGTATCTATTAATTATATAATGATTTGTATTTAACTGCTCTTTTAATAATTTAATGTTATATAATAAATTAGATATATTTATAAATATATATTAAATAAATATAGAATATTTTAATATAAATTTATTTTAATTTTAATATTAATTTATTTTTTATGAAAATATATATTTTTATGGAGCTTTAATTTTTCTCTCTTTTTCATTTTCAACTATCCTATATCAATCAACAAAAAATACAATGCACCTGCAAATTTAAAACGTATGATTAGGCAACAAATTCAAATTGCAAGAGTAAGTGGGAAAATTAAAAGGCATTTCCTTCAGACACAGTGCTAGCTCATTCCCATGTTTTTAGTCTCACTCGTAGAGCTGGAAGTGCCTCTTATTGGGTGCTCATCATAGTATGGTTACATAGAGCTTGAAGGGCCTCTCATTGGTCATTGATGACAAAGAAGATAATATGAGATTGACTATGGAGATCAAGTGGAAGGGTCTCAATGGCAAGCTCATCTCACCCTTCAAGTGACGACCTCTCAAGAGTAACTTCACAACCGACCTTGGGATGTTAGCTTCTCTATCACCATCATATGTTTAAGCTACCACCATCCACGTCTTGCCTTTAAGATAGGTATATCCATCTCATGTTTTCAATTAATTAAGTTTAGATTTTGTAAGAGAACAAAGTAATTTTCAAGAGACAAATGTTCTATATCCAGAGAGACATTTCACATTTGTATGATAATTGGATTTAAAATGAAGTTCATTTTCCAAAATAAAGTATACCTGGTTATTCCAATTAGGCTTCTTTGATTTGATGAAATTTTATTTCTCTGGCCAATCCTAAGTGTTTTGGAATCTCTATCAAATTCGATTCCACCACAATATTAACAAAGAACCCTAAGCCTAGACTCCAAAATGTAATCTCCTTGCACTTTTGTAAAATAAAGTTCAAAGGACCCCACAAATATTTTTGGTCAAACCTTTTCTCATAGAAATGGTTATGAATAACATAATAGACTACATTCTACACAAAACCCAGTTCACGAAATCTTCGAATTTGTTTTCATTCACCTAGAAATTGAGCCACAAGTTCATTGATAGTTTCTTTGGCTATTAATCCTTCATTGAACTATCACTCAATGTATAGAAATATACAAGCTCATGAATTCCCAATGCTTCTCTAAGTTTTAAAAACTTCTACATAAATGATAATATCTTGCAAATATTTGAACCAATTTCAAATCTTAATCAAAACTAGAAATTTCTTATAGGAGTTTTACCCAACTATGTACAAACAAATTATGTTAGTCTTCCTGTAGTTCAAAAATTATCATAATAATAACCTATAATCCATGAACACCCTAAGACCTTAGTCATTATCCTCTTAACCTGTGACATGTAACCCCTAAACACCTTAACCCCTAACCCCTTAACTCGTAACACATAAATATTATAATTCTTAAGCCCTTAACCTCTAAATCCTATGATCCCCAAGCCCTTGGCCCTTAACTCTTAACCCTAAAGCCTTGAACCACTACGCATCCGAGGCAAAAAACAACACCTCAAATCAGGACATTGACCTATTAGGGGAATCCTTCACCTATGATTGAGCACATTTGCACTATTTGGTTTTTAGAGAATCAGGTATTAGTTTTGAGGGTATTGTTTATGGGTATTGCCCTTATTACCATGCATAACAAATTTAGAAAAATTGGATAGTTTGAAAATTCTTGATATGAATTAATCACAATATCTATGTTTCATGTTGAGATGGAGCTTGTAGTTCTCTCCCACATAAGGAGTTGACAATGAATATATCACTCATAAAGACAAGGCCTCTCTAGCCCTAATGCACAAGGAGAAAAACCTCAATACAAATATTTTGTCTGCTAAAAAGACTCAATTCTGTCAATGTAGAGACTAAAGAAAAAATAAAATGATATTATCCACATCAATGTTTGAAATAACCTCACATTAGCCATGAGTGTTGAGCCGGGGGGTGGATGTGGGACACCATTAAAGATACATCATGTGTAAATTCCTTTTACATTCTAAGGTTGTTGTCTAGGAGGGATGATGCATCATTATAAGGTAGCATGGAACATTTTTGTGGGGGAGATATTAAAGTGGTAATACAATTCAAGTGATATAGACCTCCAATGTAAATGACATCATTATATGTTTGTGTCAGGTTATTAGAGAGGTTATTTATAGACAATTTTTTAAGTGTACTTGGACTTCATCATTTCATGGTCTTGACTCTAAGATGGATTTATACTAGGAACACTTCATGAAAATGAGAGAGGGCCTTATTATTTAACCCACATATGCACAAGGGCACTAGATGATTCCCTGAATATCCCTCTTGGTGGGTTTGAAGTGGGCTTACATTAGTGTTGAGTTGAAACTAATCATCATGGTATTCCTCCTCTCAATGACATAGTCTAGCTTTGCCATATACATGAGAGAGAGTTAGAGTGTCACCTCATCTGTAGATACCCAATTTATTATGAGATTCAAGGTATGTTTTATTGTCTATATCAATATTTGGAATGGTTGTTGTCTACATTATTTCCATGCATTTTTAGATCTTTTTATGAGGGAGGTCCTTGGATTTAGATCTTTATATAGGGACTTGTGTGGCCTTCCCCTTTTGAAATATTTGAAGGGGGTCACCTCCTTCCATATTTACTTGGCTACTTAGGGCCAAAATTGATAAACCAAGATTCAAACTTCTTCAACTATCAAATTGGTGAGGCCTCATACCTCTTCTTGACCCCCTCAATCCGACATATTTCTTGAGAGATAACTTTGAGGGTTTCCCATCGTAGATCATAGGTTGGATGTCATAGGATTTGTTACTTCACTTTCTATATGGGTTTTTATAAGATATTTTAGAATTTTCATTGTCATCTCAACCCCTGTGATTCTTGTCACTTTGATCATTTTCCAACAGAGACATAAGGAAATATATGTAATTCATGGATGTATCATTGGTTTAATGACACCTCGCCTTGGCCATCTAGGACATTAGGTGAAGGAAGAGGTTTCTATAGCTACCACATTTAACTTCATATGTATGATCCATGTTTATATGATATCTCCAATATGTATTATTTTTATTGTGATTACTTAAGCACACTATTATAACACTTGATTATCTGGATATAAGTTCTAAGTCGAGTTGTTTCATGATGTTTCATAATTTTACTCCAAGAAGTGTGTCATGTTGATGGTTTGGGTATATACTTAGTGATTTCAATAGGTTCTATGCATTGATCTTATTATACCACTTATTTCCCTTAGTCAGATTTCATCCCATGTCTCTCTTAACAACACATATGGAGGACTTCTAAACTATGGATAGATCCTAATAGGGTATTTTTGAGCTCTAAGTGAAGTTCCATAGAAGCAATGGGCTACCTACAGGTACTTGAGTTTATTTATAACATTATTCACATATTTGAAGATTTTTGTCACCTCCTTAAGACTTAGTCGATATTTCCCTTATGTGTAAACCTCATTTCCCCTTTCCCTCCTTATATGAACATACTTATTCGTATTAGGGAAGTATTCTATATATTTTTTGTGTAAACCTCATGTCTTCTATATTCTTTTATAGAGCTTGAGTGCACCTAATGTTTAAGATCATGTGTTTCTTGCTAAGAGCTCATAATTTCAAAACAAGAGTGGGGTAGATTATGTATGCCTTCATAGACTTAGCAATCAAATCACTGTGCGGAGGCACATCCCATGTCCCAAAAAACAAGGGGTCTCATACACAAATTTGGTGTCTGGCTTGGCTGTGACCTTAAAATTGGATAATAATAAAAAGAATTAATGACTTTAGCCAACATAATTACACTCTCTAGGCCTTCAACATTATTAGATATAGCCTCTATGTAGTGACCTCCTTTTACTTAGATGAAAAGATAACATAGTGGAAACATAAGAAACCATAGAAATTGCTTCATAAGGGCTTTATATACTGTTACCACAAATTCACCTGGATGATCATTTTCTTGCTAGAATCAGGTAATTTTTTTCTTTTTAAATCACAATGCTAGAGTGTTTCAATCATTTTTTTGATGGTGGAAATGGATTCAACATAATGAAGAAGCCTTGGGGCACCCAAAATCCTGAATTTTTACCATTGTAACTCACATTTTCAAAAAATTATGCTGGATATTGTCATAACCTTACCAAAATTTCCATTATTTTCCAAATTAATTTCTAAGATTGTTTAGACTACGTCATTCATAAGGATTTACTACCTATTAAAATATAATTTCTCACTACTCTAAAATTGACCTATTAAAACCTAACTTTTAATTTCGTGCTACTCTTCTTCCCTCCTAAGTTGGGAGAGAGTTCTCTACCCTTTCTCTGCTTGTAATCTCTCAAATTTTGTTGCATGTCCCATATCTTTTTGTAATATTCAATCCTTCGCTTCCTTTACACAATTCTCAACAATGATTTATTTGTGGTTTTAATTCCAACACACATTTAAATTTCGTAGGCATGGCAGTTGCACATGGGACTGCCAAGAGTGGCGTGGGTGTGGCTTACATTGGTGTGATGATTCTAGAGCTTGTGATGAAATACATTTATCTAGTCACCATGGATAGAGTGCTAGATATTTATTGTTTCATTATTGTTGTGATTATCAACACATGAATTCACCCCATGGAAAAATCCTATTATCTATTTGATGGCTATCTGCATCTTTCATCGGGACTGGCTTGTGGGCTCTCGGGTCTTGTTGCAGGTATGAATATTGGAATTATTGGTGATGACTGTGTCAGGTATGTCTCTGCATTCCATAACTTAATAGTATTTATTCTGTTTAAAATATTGTGGAGCATCTAACACTTAGGTTTTTGAGGGTTTTAAGATTAAGTCAATTCCTTTTAGTATAAAGGGGCAATCATATCATTTGTGCATTTTATTTTTGTTTGAGAAGAATGAGTGAAGAATGAAAATTGAGGACAACATGTAAATGTTCTTTTTTCTCTAGATGTACCCTTAAACTTATCTTATTCGTGCAATAGGATCAAGTGTGCAGGATACTAAAATCACAATATTTGTAGTAGTGAAATGCAATATTTAATTTTCGTAGTATTCAATGATATTTTCAATCATAAAAATACAATATGTACTTATTCAAATGCAAATTTGTCCTTTTATTTATCTATTCATGTTAACCTAATAAACCCAAAACAATTTTCCTATGACGAGAACTGTAAATGAGGAAATTTGTTTCCTTTGATCCACATAAGTTACTACCTTTGGATGAATAATATGTGTGGCGAGTAACAAAATTATTTATCTGGTACAAAATCATTATTACCATGCATAAACAAAATTATTTTCATTGATTCCTTTGTCATGACTGGAAAAAGGAATGAAAATGCTTCAAAACTTCAAATATAAACACATTGTTTCCTTAAATCAATAAATTTAATGGTTTCTTTATGTTAAAATTCTTATTCTTGGAATCCTAAAATTTTTATTATTTTCCATTTTTCCAAAATATCTCTTGATTGAAAACTCTATAACGGAATAAAATATATTGAAATTATGGCCAGATAATTAGCCATGATTTATAGAACTCTGCCTTCTGGTACATGTAATCAAGAATAGGGTGGTTGAATACAGACTGGGATTTTTAGGGTTATGTGATGTATAGATTAACAAGGAATTATAAACTCATACAAAATGAATTTGATGTTAATTATTCCTGTTATTTAAGGAGATCTTAGTTTTTAGTTTTTATCCTAATAAAAAAAATTTAGATCACATTGTGTTCCTATTATTTGCTTTTTGACATTATATGCCAATTTTGTTCACCACTTATGGGTAGGATTTGGAGGTAGATTTATTTCACAATAGTGGCATGTTGGTAAAATCCTAGCCTAAAATTATATTGCAATCAATGAGGACAATTACGAAGGAACATTCATGAAAAAAGACCACATACCAAGTGGAATGATAGATTTGAAGGTACGACTAGTCAAGGGACTGAAGCACAAAAATTAGAGCACTGATGGCGCCAAGACAAGTAGTGGAATGAGTCACTGTCTTGAGAGGATTTCCTTGACATACATTTTCCCTCAGCTAATAGTTGTGTATGGATATTATTCCATTGGTGGGTTGAGCCCATATCCCTACTTTCCAGCATATCATATGTTTTTTCCTCCTGTTAGGTTCCTATACCAATAGGCGTCATAATTTTGAATTACTGAGATTAAGCCTTGTAATATTGTACATACCTTTTCTTTCTGCAAATGTTTTCCAGGTTATAAAAATTAAAAAATGGAAAGAGGGTATGTCCTAAAAGAATAATTAAAGGACAAAAAGAATGAAAAAGTTAAAAAAATATGAAAATATATGAACCCCAAAAGAGAAAAAGAGACCATGAAAGTGTGCAAGTCCAAATGCCACTACTATTTACTTTTCTGCACAATAATGATTGTGTGCAACTTGTTATTCATGCCACAATCCATGGTAATCAAACTATTTAATCTTGGTTATTTCATGTTTTAAATTTTTGTTTATAGTTAGAGAATAAAATCTGACCAAACAGTGTAATCTTCACAGATCTTAGATAGGTAGAGTGAATAAAAAGGGCTCATCAGTTTAATCTGAGCCCTTGGATGATATAAGGTTATAATTAGATAGTTTATTTTTGTAAAGAAAGCAAAAGATTCATAAGGGTTTGCTAGCCTAAACGCACCCAAATAAAGTGAAGAAAAAATGGTAGGATAAGTAGATGGGTAAGTAGTAGAAAGGTTGCAAAAATGTCTTGTGATTACATGAAAAGCACTTATGATATTTTTCCCAATGCATCTTTTAAATATGCATAAGTAATGCATAAAGCAAAGACAATGGTTCACAACATGATTCATTTAACATCCCTAACTTTAATTTTAACCCCCTACATCACTCATTAACTTCCCCTTCATAATAAAAGATTAATATCTTTAGCTCCTTAAGTCAAAGAGGCTCTGAGCATTTCTATGACTTATGGGGGGACCAGAACCTCGACTTGATGACTTAAGAAACAAAGGTGTTAAAAATCCCTTGCAATTCATTCACCCCCCCACAAAAACCCTTTTCCTAAAGGCTAAGTCTTTTGCATATGGAAAACCCATATTAAACATGTTCTATGTTAAAAAACCCAAAATGTAACATTTATCCTAAGTCAAGTGCCCCCCCCCGGGCTTATTTCCCTTCATATTAACTTTTATTAATATATAAAAAATCTCTAAAAAACCCAATTTCCCGTATATATTTACTTCCAGTGTATAAAAAAACCCCACCCCTTAGCTTAAGTATAAACTATATTACTACCCATATCCCGCAAAAATATATTAATAACCTGCCTTAGTCGTTAATCCTGCATTAAAGTGCCCTGATAAGATTAAAGGTTAAGATAATCCCAAAAATGCCACAATTAAGTCCCCAAGCCCCCCATCAAATCACATCAATCGCCCCCGTGCAACTCCCATCTCCCGATCACTGTTGATCATCCCTCCTCCATATCCAATGCCCCACAATCATATCGGGCTGGACCGATGTCCACCCTTTACTCACCTGACAATGTGGTTCCCCCCCGACCCCCAATGCTATGTGTCAAGCACTAAATGGCATCAAGTGACCCCTCCCAAATATCACCCGCACCACAAAAGTGGTGCGACAAACCTCCCAAACCACTTTCCCCTTCAAACCAAAAACCGTCACTCTTCATCAAATAGTGAAAACCGCCAAAATTAACCAATTTTTCTATGAAAACCCGTTTACCCCTCTTTCTCACTCTTTTCATGGATTTTTCCTTTGATAACTCAGAGCATCATTGCAACTCCTACAAACTGCCAAAATAGGTCATGAACCTCCTCAATTGCTCCATAGAAGTTACAGATAGTTCGACACAGTCATCCATCCATCCCAGAGCCATACAAACCCCTGCATAACCTATGTCAACTACCAATTACAGTCAAATTCACCCAATTCCAGGTATTTAAGCGTGGAAAACCCACTCAGTCATCCTATTGCAGTCAATTGCCCCCATAACACTTTAAACTAAGTGGAAAATAATCAAATTTATTTTTGTTTTTACACTTTAGACCAAAATCATCTGCAAGAACACCATTGCCCTAAAAACTTAAACTTATCCCCCATACTCAAATCCACAAGAACTGAGTATGGTTGCCCCAATTTCTATGGATGTGAGACCCATCTCTACACCCCATTTAGAGCCGGACCACCTTCCCCTAGCTAATAAAGATTTCCAGATAAAGGATACCACTGTCATAGAGCTCTTGCTCAAATTACATTGCCAAGGTAGGGACAAGTTCCTGAACCATGCTCATGAAATTGGCCTTTGGGAGTCAAATTTGCCCAAGTACTAGTTCCCCCAAGTCCACATTTTTCCTGAAATTGTGCATATGTGCTATGCTTGCTACGTCTGTAGTCATAGAACTATCATGTCTCATGACCAGGAGATCCTTTTCACCATCATTGCTGAGTCCATCAATGAGATGCTGCAGCTCCAACGAGGTCCAAACCTAACTGACATCTTAATTGGAGACATGCTGGACTTATATCCCAAACTCAGCTCTGCAAAATTGGCCCAATTGCTCCAAACCTTCATCATAGAAGAGAAGCAAATCCCTAAAGACCCCCCTCCATATGTAGCTACTCTATTTTCCCCATAGGGCCGAAACATTGCAGCCATGATATCTTTTGCTTTGGGTTACTGCACAAGTGAGTACATTGATGAAATTATCTTGGCTTTCATGTCCATCTATACTCCAGGACAGCCTCTTGCAACCATTTATGACTTTTTCACATTCATAGCTGACAGAATGCATGAGCAGTTTAAAAGAATGGGCAATGAAGGGGTTTTCAAGTATTGCTTAATTTTATACCATATGTTCTTCTACTATCAATCAGCAAAAATTCCTATTCACCCTCCAAAAATTGGACACCAAGGGTCAACTTAGGTCAGCCATTTTTTAAACCCCGTTAGTCCATGAGTATCGGTCTCCATACTCTTATTCAAACTTCATTGGTTTATTTGTGCATCCAGTTATGACAATGTTGACTGGAAACCCTCCTCCAAGAATCAGTCTAGAAATAAAGAGATTCATTCAACTGTCAAAGAAGACCAAAGTGCGTGACTAGTACCTTTACTAGAACCACATAGAAATCAGGATATATGGTTGCATGTTTGCACCATATAAGTTGCCAAGATACGTCCCCAAGAGGTTGTTTGCATTAGAATACTATAGGAAAATCATCAATTCAGATGAGGTAAACTTCATCAATGCCAATATGAAGGCCAATTTCAAAATAAAAGACCAACTAGGCCCCTTCATATGCAACTCTAGAGAGGTTGGCAAAGAGGAAAATGTGATATTACATAATATGAAGTTCTAGAGAAGTTTTGTATGGAGATATGATCCTTTGGAATTCATCACAAAGAAGAGACAAAAGGTCAATCTAGGACCCTTCATTCACCATCCCATACCTAAAATAGAAGCATATGAAAATCGAACTAAATGGGTGGAAGGTACCCTAGTAGACCAAGACAACACTAGAATAGATGTAGAGAATGCTCTAATTGATTTAGGAAAGCAACTTGATGACAACTCTTTTTTGCAGGTACCAGAAGAACTAGCGACTACTATAAGTACTCCTCCAATCATGCAAACTCCTCAGAATGAGGAGAAGATCCTAAAAATAAATAGAGAAGGGGCTTCCACTTTAGGAATGGCCACCTCTGATTTACAACAGGAATCAAACAAGAGGCAAAGGCTAAATCGATCCTCTGAGTGGCAATACACTGAAGGCTCAGCTGAGGTCACAAATACAGAAGTAGAAAGAAGTAGACTTTCCACTCCATCTGGAGGCATACAAGAGACTTCCACATCACAAACTCAGATGTTGGAAACGCAGCTCAGTGTTGAAGTATCTTCCTTTAAAATGCATGCTGACAAGGACTAAGATATCAAGGAAAGATATAAAGAAATCAAGGCTAGAAATGAGAAGATTAAGGCCCAAACATATGCACAACACCTGAAACGCACCCCTACCAATCAAACAACGCTAATGTCAACCTTTGACATTAAAGATGGAAAGTTACAGATGTCATTTATCAAGCCTATAGCCCAGTCAACAAAGACAACATCAGATTTTAAGAAAGTGTATTTTGAAGTATTGGCAAGGGATATTCATCCCATAGACCAGATTGAACTACACAAACAGGCTGGAGAGATGATATACTCCACTTTTGCAGGTAAATCCATGGCTACCCATCAACTACAAAGCTCTCTGAACAACATTTCAGCACAATTTTAGTTAGAGAAGGCCTCCTCATAGGCCAAGGATACGAGGATCAAGTCCTTAAAGGACTTAGTGATTGAATTGGGACATGATTCCAAGGATATAAAAGCTAGAGAACAACTTATTAAGAAGAAAAATGATGATATTGTTGCACTTAAGAGGCAATTGAAAATACCCCAGCTGCATCATCCTCAAACTCTAGAAGTCTTAGAGAATCAAACCAGACATGTGGAGTTGATGGAATTGGTCCTGAAGCTGAATAATCAACTTAAGGAGACAAAAAAGGAGTTGGATGCTTTAATTCAATAGAAGCAAAGCGACTTGGGCACAACTTCCAAGGGTGTCATCCCAACAGTATCTACAACAATTCTTTCTACATTGGCAGCATCACTGGCACCTACTTCTCTACCTTCCACAACATTGCCAGTAACAACAGAATCTACAACAACAATAGGTACACAGGGAGAGAAAGCAGAAGAACTAGTCAAAGCCATGGAAGAGATGTCCATCTAGGCTACAGAGATGAAGATGCTAAAGGAAAAGGTGGCAAGCTTGGAAACTGATTGCAAACCTTCCCAACTCAAGAAAAAGGAAGAAACACAAAAGTCACAGAGAATGGGTGAGAGAATGAAAATACTAGAGAAGGATTTAACACTGGAGAAACAACTTGGACAAATAAGGGAAATGTTGTGGGCCAATATCATTAACTTTGTTAATGATATTTGGCCATCAATTCGAGTAATTTTTGAACAAACAGAGTTGGTAAAGATAGCTACAGAAGCTATCCAGAAAGTAGAAGAGGAATTGGGAGATAAACCTGAGGATGCAAATAGACTCATCCACTTCCTCAACATAAAGAATAGATATGAGCTCCATGAGATAAACATCAAAGATAGGACTAAGACCATTTTGGAGATAAGGAAGGTCCTTTCCAAGAGGAACCTTATGCTTAATTTAGAACAAAAATGCCACAATATGCAAGTAGCCATTGATAGGTTCATGGGTAAATTCTAGATTTTGAGAGAAAAAGGTCTACCCAGTCCTATGGTTATCAACGACCAACTCATGACACAGTTGGGCGATAGTGATAGACTCAAAACGTTGGCCAAGGAATAAGCCATCTCTTCATCCATAAAATCATTTCTAATAGGCAAAGTGTTATATGACACATTTGAAAACTTGTTTTTTTTGGAACATGAGGTCAAACATTTATTTTTCACCAAGCATAATTTTTCCAAGTATATTGAAGCTAATGAGATCTATAGAAGGATGATGAAGATAAAATTACCAGAAGCAAAATGGTGGGAGAATATAACTAATTTATTGTGATAAATTTACAGCAAAAAGTTATTGCATAGTAGATATGAAGGCAACCAGGTGAAACAGGTAAAAACATCACAACAGGGTCAAAGAGTATCAAGATTAAAGAGTATCAATGGAAAGATGAAAATAAAGAAGACTTTAGCATGAAAACTCCACAACTGCAAGGCAGCATAAAGGGCTACACTTCAACCATAAAGGCCAACACAACCATAATAAAATGGACAACATGAAGCAATTTATTAGCTGTCTCTATGTTCTTGCAAGAAGATATTTGTATTTCCTGAATTTAATCTCAAAACAGTTTGAGATATTTTGAGATATTTTGTAATAATTTTTTGTATAAATACTTCCCAATTTGAAGTATGTAGTGTGGATTCCAAGCATTTCTATAGAGTTATTTTTCTTAAGTTTGAAATTATATTGTGTCAATGATTGGATCAGCTAGTTGGATCAAGGAATAAAGATCAGATATTTCACTGGATTCTTGTGCAAAGCGAAGTTCAAATAAGTATTTTGTCATGTTCAATGTTATTTTTCTTTGAGTTTTCCATAATCTTCTTTGTATCTCTAAAAATCTACATGCTATAACATGGAATGATATTTTAGAATTTGCTTAACTGCACTCTGTCTTGACTATTATGCATATTGAATGTTGTCTTCACAAATCTAAGTTAAGGAATTCTTGATTGCTCCTTAGTTTAGGTTATTCCTTTTGATCTATTGCAAAGGATTCTTAATTGCCCTTTGTTCATAATTATCTGCTATTCTTCATTTTAGCTCCTGTCTGAGGATTCTTAAGTTCTCTTTCACCCTGGTTACGATCATTTCACCCATTCAACCTATAGATTTTCTTTTTACTTTGCTAGCCTGCCCTGTGAACATTCCCTTTAATGAACTGATCTATTCTGCTATCCATTTGTTGACTCCATAGCCCAATGGCTTAAAGGCCCTGCTCTATCCATCTGTTCCAAGAATTCCACCACCAAACCTTAAATTCAAAACCAAAACCTCCATGAACATTAAGAACTAGCCTAAAATCCCAGTAAAACAAAGCTAAATTACATAGAGAAAGCCCTCTCTGGACTTAGGTTGGCTAGAGCCTAAGCTAAAATATTGGTTTTTGGTTACCTCAGTTGCTTCCTTCTTTTGATAACTTCTAAGGAAAATTCTGAGTGCTAACACCTCCATTTGAAGAAGCTTAGGGGACCCTTATCAATGGTGTTCTCACCATCATCTCCCTGATTAGTTTGCACCCTCCTAAGTGTAAACTGGTCTTATCTTAATGAGTTCTAATAGTTGATAAGCCTAAGCTCCATGGCAAATTTCCTATCCTAGTTCTAGATCGATGAAGCAAAGTTTGAAAGAATGGTAGCAGTTTGCAAATAAATCATTTTCTGAATTCAGGCTTTTGTGATCCATAATGAATTAAGAAAAGTATTTTGTTAGAAATCACATAAAAAAAAATTGGTCGACGCATTTTGAACCAACCGGTGTGGTTCATCATCAGGAACATATGAAGAGGCAGACCATGGGAAAGGCTTAAATAGAGAGAAATTTAGAGACCATAATTTCAAGTAACAACAATTTTTGAAAAATAATATTTGAATTATGATATTAATTTATTAATTTATTAAAACAAAATATTATTAAGTACTGAATATATTAGTTACTTAATATACGACTAATATAGTCGTTACTTAATATAAGTAACTTAATATAGTAATGACTATATTAAGTTATTAAGTAATGACTATGTTAGTTGTATATTAAGTAACTTAATATGGTCGTTACTTAATAATATTTTTTTCATAAATTAATAAATTAATATCATAATTTAAATATTAATTTTAAAAAATAGTAGTTACCTGAAATTATGGTCTCTACACTGCTATCTATTTAAGCCTTTTCCATGTTCTACCTCTTCATCTGGTCCTGATGATCAACGAAATAAAGCATTGTTTCCATTTGATTTGTGAGTCGTAGTGCCACTACATGGTTGTTGTTATAACTTTAGCACTTATTTGTATTTTCAAACGTCTAGAGGATTAGGTAGAAGTGTCGTGTACCTTAGACCTGAAAATGAAATCACACACAAGATTTAATGGTGAGGAAATACTTCAATACTTAATGTATCAAATGGTCTTCATGTAGGTTAGCACCTTACATGGATCCTTTTATGAAGGATAAACTCTTCTTCACTTGCCACTATGAGGTGACAACACCCCATTGAGCTATGATTAGTACAATAATTCCAATACATGACCATATAAGGAGGAATTTATCCTTATTTATAATTACTTTCCACTAGTTATCTAGTGGGCATCATTTAAAGAGGCCACATTATTCAATGTTGACTACCTAATAAGAATTGGCATTCTGGACTGAGTCCATGTTACATTAAATGGTCAATGGCCACCATAATTATCCTATTCTTATCACTAATGTACCCATAGGCCCATCTTACACCTTTAGGTAGGCTCCCAACATTTTCTCCCTCTTCAAGAAGTGTTGTCTTTGTAGCAAAGATGTACAACTATAAACTAGGGCTTCATGCAATGTTTTCAACATCTTGATAACATCCTCATTTTATCTCAAAAACACAATTATTTGGCTTAGTTGTTGTTTTCCAATTTTTAAAGATATTTTTACGGTATGTTAATTTTTCCAATGATTGCCAATTTTTACCAATATTTTCCCAATTTTTACGATTTTTTGGTTTTCTAGACCCTTGCCAATTTTATCCCGATACTGATGTTTGCAACATTGGTTTCATGGGTGGTTGCTAACTGCAATAGTGAAATAGCTGAGGAAACCAAGGTCCTACATACAAATTTTAGCCCAAGCCTCAATGTTGAAATATTCTAACAAACTTGTCCATAAACTTGTGTCCCATGTTGCAATGCTCATATTCACTCACAACTGATGATACTTAAGCTGACTGAAACATACTCCTATGCTTTAAATGTCTACAATCCTTATGTGGGTAAAAATAAATCAAACTTTCCAAAGTAATAAAATCCTCCATAGTTGTAAAAGGGAGGCCCTAGAATGAGCTATACTACTATAGCAGAAGCATACTAGAAAGCTTAGTCTGGAAATATTCAACACCTCTATGGAGATGTTTGATTATTTCTACAATTTTTTACATCACCGACCACTTAATGTCAATGTAAATAAGGTATTTCTTCGATAGTTATGTATAGGTTTAATGATCAATTTTAAAGGTAATTGTCATCTTACAGGAAATGAGTTTATTGATCGGTAGACTATAAATTTGTATCTCTCTATATATAAGCACAATTCATACTTACATACAAATTTTGTTTTCCCTTGTTTTTTGGTAATTGGCCCTTTATTGTAAATGACCTTTTCTAATGAATTGGGCTTTACCTTTGGCTTTGAGAAGTCGCTATTGAGCACTATCCATTCTATCAAATTCATCCAAAACTAATTCTTTCTCACTGGTTTTTTCGCCTGTTTTTCTCAAACGGCCCTTTATTGTTGATGGTCCTTTCACTAACGAATTGGGAATTACCTTTGCCTCAGGTACCAGGACTTGGGGGTATCCATTCTGTCAAATTGGTTCAGGAAGTCATTTGATTTAACGAGTTCATCTAGGATTTTTCCATGGTCTAGTCAATTGGGGCATGCAATAATTATTGGTTGTCCAGGTTGTAACGATTTTCAAAAGGTCTCAAATTCCATTGATAACTGTTGGTTGCATTAATGGGGTTAAATGCTTTGTTTTTTTTTTTTTTAATCTAAGTTTCAAGCACTAAAAACTCTTTAATTAAATTATAACTTGTTTGAAAATATGCATATACAACTATTGTATTCAGATTGTTTAGGTAAATAATCATGCATATGAAATTTAATGTAGATGTTATATGGCTTAGATGTTGCCATAAGATGAATTATTTTTCACTCTCTTATTTTAAGAAATGATAGAAAACTTGAAGAACATGGTCAATAACATTGAGAAATAAATTAAATATCATGTTGACAAAAGGAATATTGCATTCTTTTTAGTATCAAGTAATGGATCTCTTAATCAGGAAATCAAGAGTTCTATGCTAGTGGGTGATTTTGTAATCTATTAATTTAACAATATTGAGATAGGAGAAAAGTAATTAAAGAAATTTATGTCAATTTCTTTCCTCCTCCAACCATAACAGCTTTGTATAAGATACATACTCAATATGGAGGAGGTGGTCATTACCTTGAAGTATTGCCTTGGGTTTCTGATTTTTCTGTATAGTTTGAAGCTTGACCCTTTGTACATAACATATTCAACATGTATAAACCATGCTTATTTATTGCATTATTTGACCATGCTCATGTGTGTGTAGAAAATATTTGTTGTTTTCATATTCCCTTGTTTCCTTCATCTTATTTTGGAAGTGCAACCTGAAGAAATACTTACTTGAAGAGATTTCCCATATTATAACCCAACTTCCAACTTATAGTTAAGATGGGTGATTATATAGTTATGACGATAGCTGAAAAAAAATGTTGATTCTTATGAGGTATGAAAAATTGGTGAGTCTTTTGAGGTCTATACAGGAAAATTTGTTTTTGGCCATGCTTCCAAGTTAACTAATTTGGTCCAAGTCTCTGTCGATGAGTGAAACTTTCGAGAAGTGAGTGAGATACATGATTACTTACAGGTTAGGTTGTAACATGTTAGTAACTTGTCTATTGTTTTCATATTTCCTTGTTTCCTTCATCTTATTTTGGAAGTGCA
The DNA here is from genome assembly GCA_000404065.3 of Pinus taeda. NCBI lineage: Eukaryota > Viridiplantae > Streptophyta > Pinopsida > Pinales > Pinaceae > Pinus > Pinus taeda. The sequence continues at coordinate 43,104 of APFE030548665.1, forward strand.
TCCTGAACAAATATGTACTTGAGGGAATTCCCCACCTTATACTTCTGCTACCAGCTAATAGTTAAGATGGGATATTACAAAGTTATGTTCATAGTTGATAAATTTGTTGAGTCTTTTGAGGCCTATACAGTCCAAATTATTTTTAGCCATGGTAACAAGTTAATTTGGTCTTGTGTCTCTACGAGTGAGTTAAACTTGCCAAAAGTGACTCATATCCATAAATAATTATTGTTTAGTCTGTAAATCATGAGTAACTTACACGTTATTCACTATGTGTCAATGGTATAATAATTATCAAGAGCATATATAGGGCAACAGAGACAGACCTATTTTCAGGAAATATGATTATATAAAGTAATTTATTGATAAAATTGATAGAACTTTATTCATCAACCATGACATCATATCCATTTTTTTCTAACTTTATACAACCGAGGACATTGGCTTATCCCATTAAGGGGTAGAGAGGTGTGGGAGTCCCAAGACAATTGGTTTCTTCACATAAAGTTTACATGGGCTGTTGAATGACAAGCAAATGATTAGGTGGTTGAAGATGAAGATGTTTTTTATTAATTTTCTAAGATGAACTTTGTCTAGAGCCTTAAACATTTGAGTATAGTATGGAGGATAATTCTCATGGAGAATAATTAAAATATGTGTTTGTTGACGTTAGCAATACTTTTGTTTGGGAAATGCTTAGGGAATTTTTTTACATGAAGTGATGGCATTGCAAAATGGATGCCAAAAGGATAGAATATTTGATAGGCTAGAACATGTTTGATGGTAGATTGCATATATGGTAGGTACAATGAGTACAAGTACAAGACACTAAAAAACTTGATGGCATTTGATGAAAATGGAAGGTGGATCTTACATGTCACTATAATGTTTGTGGTACAACAAATGGTCAAATATGTGATCTATTGGATTGAGTCATTTTGCACTATGTTTTGGGATGTTTCTAGTGATTGGTTGGTTCAAGGAATTCGCTAGCTATCTCATAGTGGGTGCACCCTCCTGAAGGCCATGATTATTTTGAAGAGGTACATGAAACTTATAACTTGAAGTAAGATTGCCAGGAGAGAGTCCAATCCTGGCACTGGAGACTAGGAAGCCTGGATGAAAAACTTGAGATATGCACCAATATCATATTAGGTTGTGAGAAGTGGTTCCACCAACATTGCACCTCCATGTTATGAATGCAATGTTAATTTTTGGAATTAAATGTAGAATTGAAGCATGAGCCTAAATCCCTAAGCACCAAGGATGAAAATATTGAATTGTCTTTGTGTTGAGAGGTGCTTTACATAGCCCATTATGGAAGAGATTTTAATGTTTGTCATTTGCCGATCCTCTCTCTAACACTTATGTGGCCAAAAAAGTATTTTATTATTTTTATATCTATGTAGTTTTAATGAAAGGAAAAGAAAATATTAATAACAATAAATAATTCAGACACACATAAATGAACAGTGGATTCATCTCGATTCTTTGATTCCTTTTGGCCCTTAATAGATCCAAAATTAAGATGGATCTATTCTGGTTTATTACAACCATATGTAAAGACATGAAGTGTGTTCCTCTTCTTTGTTTTTATTTCATTGTTGGGGAATGGCTTCCACGAAGAGAAAATGAACCTCCTGTTGGGCTTGATACTATCCACAAGTGGTCTTCACCTATTATCAAACTTGATTTTTCCTCTTTTCGGGCTTGCTGGGTCACTTATTCTCTAACATCATTACCGAGTGATTTTTCATTATATGCAAGTGAGATGGAACATAAGAGAATAGTTCATTCCAAGATAATATTTTCTCCTACAAATTTAACTTCCTATTTGCTTAATTTCATACTATTTAGTAACATAAATTTATAGTGCATTTTTTTTTCAAATTTGGTGTTGATGATTGTGATAGACCTCAACCTAAAATATCTTACTGCATAAGTGAAGTTTTTTATCTTGACTTCCTATTTTTAGCAAACTAAGGCACCCATCTAAGATGGGAATGCTTGATTACACATATGGATCAAGGTACGAGTTAGTAATTATGGTTACTAAGTTTTCCTCATTATAATGATGCTAAATCTTGGCATATCTAATTCTCAATACAAACTTCTTCCATCTTTCTATATATATTATTTATGGCAGTTCACTCATGAATCAACAAAAATGAGTAGCAACCTACTTATGCACTTATTAAACTATACCTAGCTTCTAAATGAATAGTTACAAATATATATTGACATGAAATGAAGGTTTCAATATTTCTCCCATCTTGGGAAAGTTGCTCAAATGAGGCAATAGAAAAGGCTCTGAGTATTATTGTGCATTACATAATGATACTGCATATGTGGCTAGATTATGCCTTCAAATGACTTAAATATTAGAAGAGAACAACCAAATTTGTAGCCTTAAACTGAATATGATAATTTGTTTCGTAAATACAAAATGAATATACTGCCCCAGTATTTGGGATGATTTGATCCTTAGCCATCTATCATAGATAGTCAGTGTGGTATTATGAAATTGTTGAAATAGTTAATTCCCTATTATAAAATTGTAAAGCTTATTTGTTCAATCTTTTCTTAAAGGAATTAAACACCTTAAACTAGTATAGATCCATATGAGAAAGTTTTCTTTTTTTAATTATTATTTTGAATAGAGACTAAGAAAATTGGGATGAGGAGCTCCTTAGTTTGCCAACTAATCAAGAGTCAGATTCTCCTTGCAATTATATTCTTCCCAAGTTACATGATTTGTAACTAGGTGTCTTCAAATTTTAGAGATGTCTTCTTTGTTGGATGGACAACTTGGGTCGACCGGGGTGTTCACCTGGCTCATTGCACACCTAATCTTTTTCTTTATTCAGTTTATATTTTTAAATATATATTAATTTTTTTTTGGAATGGATGGGAGGTGCTCTTTAGTCTGTTGAATAAGTCTTTTCCACTTCTTTCATATGGTCTGCTTTCATACAACGTAAGCCTCTCTAAACCCACATGTGTTATCAAAGTCTAATTTTTTGTGGTCTATTATAATCTTATTTGGTAAATCTTACTTAGGTCCAATTCTATATATATCCTAGCATAGGTAAAAATTTCCATTTCCTCTTGACTTTGATCTAACTTGATATAATTTCTTACATTTCTTTAAATTTCTTGGAAAAATATCTTCTTCCCATAGGTAAAGTTGTAGGTTCTACAATATCACCCATAGTGGGGTTGAGAAGATAGTCATTGATGAATTTGAGGAAACCATGGACTAAAGAAGAGCTTGGCTCTGCCCATTAATTAGGACTTTTATATGGTTTTCAGAGTTAGAAAATAAACAATAAAAATATTTTTGAATAGAAATTTACCATATATACTTATGTCCAATTTGAATCAATCCACTTTATGGGAGGTGAAAATGTTGGCTATAGTGCATTGAATCTTTATATATGGACCTTTTTTCTGTAATCATCAATGTATGCATTCCTCTTTCGAAGGGATAGATAAAGTAGGGGGTGTTGTCATCTTTTTCTAGAATTAAACGACACTGAAATAGGGTTTTATTTTCTAAGGAGGTATCCAAAATTTATTTCATTTATATGATGATATTGAATTTACTTTTTGAAAATTTATATAATTCATACATGTTATGTTTTATGTTTGAAACTTATTTCATAAATATTGTTATTTTAATGGGACTAAAATTGATGCGACATGCATGGAAAACATGGTATGTGTATTTCAATTTCTATCAAGTAAACTTTTATTGTCTAATTTAGTTGCAACAATATCTACATTCACTATTTTCATGTCAGAAAAATTATGAATAGAATTTACAGAAGTTAGATGAAATTGGTAAAAGTAAATATTAAAGTCATGTAAAACATAGTTTAATAATAAAACATCATAAAAAAATTGTGAAGGGTAGGGGGACCCGTCGAATTTAACCCCTAGGTGGGATGGTAGCACTCTTGCAACAACTACTTTTAGAACTTAGAACATAAGCTATACAACATATGAAGAGAGGCTAAAAATAACTTAAAAATATAAACCAATTTTCTATCTTGAAGAGTAGAGTCATAAAGGACTAAGCGACAACAACAACCTTAGTGGGATCATCAGCTCATCATTATCATCATTCTAGCTACAACCATAGTTGGAAGCAGGGGCTTATTGATGTTCTTTATTTTCTTGTGTGTGGGAATTGAGGCAAAAAATAGTGGAAAGCTTATCCATGATGGAATGATGGCTTGGTATTTCTACAACCTTCATTATCTTTATTTATATTTATTTTTCTCCTAGACCTCCTTTCATGAAAATATGGTTGAACTTATGGTAGTTTCTTACTTATGTATAGAGCATCACCCTAATGTACTAAAGGCTCTTGAAATGGTCAAGTTCGCTTTGAACAGACTTTGGCTAGTTTTAATTTGTGCATCAAAAGTAGTAGTAATAACATGGTTGACAATGTAAGATAAAACAAAATTGGTGATGAATTTAGTGAAAACATAGTGTTATTTGTCAAGAAAGATACTTATGCTTCAAGGATTTTCCTATCTCTTTTAAAATTGGCAAACCAACTGTGCAAATCACCAATTAATTCTTAGAACCAATTGAATTAGTATATGATAATAGATGCAAAGAACTCAAAGATCCTAGGCCATGAAAGCATTATTCCACCACCACAAATAAAATGTGTAAATGGGTATCATCTTGCCACAACACGTGATGAGGCAGTCCCAACTTAAAGAAGCATGGTGTGGTGTTTAGACTTATAATAGTAGAGTCCAAGCTAAAAGCTCATATTTTAGGCTCAAGTAGATCTTGCCACAACCATTCAGATATCACTTCCTACATAAATGAAGAGTTTCTATCCTCCAAAAATTTTCAAGTCTATCAGTGACATATTGTTCTAGAAGTCTAGAAGTAGCTTCCAAGGAGTATCTTTCTGCTGGCTAGGATACATGCTAGACTTAGTCTCTACCCCAATATTTTGAAAGAACAATAATTAACTCATGGAGATGGATATCAGATATGATCCTTGGAACTTGGGTAACAATGCACTGTTAATATTAAAGAGATTAAACATTCTTTTATTCTCAATCTATTCTATTAATTTTCTAAATTTTAGGATTGTGGAGATTGATGATCAACTTTTCCTAAGAGGCTTGATCTCTAGGAAAAAATGGATTTCTAAAGAAAGTGATAGTTGAAAAATAATATTGTTCCAAGCCTCGCCATATAAGTGTATATATACACACACATAATAGCATGGAGTAAGAGATGAAGATATCAATTTAAGATTTTCCAAGGATTTGATCATCCAATAGATACATACTACAAGGCCTCATTAGCGATAATAAAAAGGCTAAAGTAGTTAGATATTTTTTGGAAGAGACATATGCTCCACTTGTAGCTTAACTATATGGTATGAAACCTTTTGCATGACCAAATTGTTTTTGGAAAACTTTGGAAACAAATGCAGAGCCTTCTCCACAATGTACATCCTGATGAAGGTGCCATCGGGTGAGGTGTACTAATCTGGAATGTTCACTAACACCTCCATTATTGCCCGGGACATGCAAGGTGGATTTTGTTGAAAGGTCATCATGTACAGAGGGGCAATGCAATGGTTAGATAGTCTAGCCATGACTCCTCGGTAGCTACACTCCAAGAGAAACTTACAATATATGTTCACAACATTCTATGAAGGTGTTCATTCAAAACCCATGCCAGGAAACTATTGATGGGCATGGATTTCATCGAGAAAGTAGGCGGACATGAAGAATATTTATTGTTGATCCTTGGGAAGACTACTAGAATTTGATACATGCACTTTTATCTGGAGAGCCAACATCTTGGACTAGTTGAAAGGTTTTCTTTCACTTTCCAATCGATCCAACATAACAACCCAACTCTGCGGGAAGGTCCCCGTACTCTCTTGGCCATACAAGCGACATGAAAATATGATGAAGAGTTGGTAAGCCTTCCTAAGTGTCTCTGTCTTATATATATGGTTCGGTGCTATCCTGAACTTTGATGGATCCCCTACCTAATTCTTCAATATGTCTCTTGTGGTCATGCTTCCTTTAGGAGTAAAGAATGGTGCATCCATCATGTTCACCGGTTGCGGAAAATGATACATTTGTTTATAACCTTCCATCCTAAAGGTAGAAATCTCTACTCCACGAACACTAATCAATATCATCATCTCAGGATTAGTGTGTGAGACAATCTAGTGGATCACGTCTGCGCGGGAGAAGGTGGGATACCTACATGAAATATTGTACAATCTTGACTTATGGGCTTGTCGGTCCTCCATATTCTCCTCAAAGTGTCCTGCACAAGTAGTGTTGATGTCTTTCCGTGTAATCATGTTGTCTTTATCAATGAACATGTATGTGTCTCTGTACATGGGCAAGCTCATAGACACCTGTTGAATCTCATATCCAGTATTTCTTTCAACTTTGTCTTTTGATCCAAATCTCTTGGAGGCCATGATAACTGTACTACTGAGAAGCTGCTCAGAAGCCTGTGGCACCTTGAGACAGACAAGACACTCATGGCAACGTAATTTTAGCTAAAAAAATTAATAAACTCGATAATCAATCATGCAAAAAACTATTTGACTATTGGGCAAGATTGCACAACATTGACTCTAAGAGGTAGGTAGACTATCAGTTGGAACTGTGCATTACATAGTCCTAGCTGCTAGTGAGGCCTATTGCAGACTGGAACTGCACAATGCGTAGTCTAGAGAGGCTGACTACTGACTGGATATGTGTAATTGTTAATTTTAGGTATGTTCTATGCTTGAAGAAATTTAATTCAATTTTCATAGTTAGCTCAATATCTTTTCCAGATTAGGAATCACATCATCATTAAAGTAAACTGTACATAGAACATAAACATAAAATCACAAAAGACAAGCCAAGACAAGAGGACAAAGGATGTAGTGCTAGCATGGGACAAACCCCAATGTGGGGAAACCCTTGACCAATTCTTCTTATATGTTCTTCAATAGTCCAGCAGGGAGAGAGAGAGAGATAGTACATTTACAACAGAAGTCAACACTTTCACTTATCTAGATAAGAGCCTAAATCATCTATAAGAAGATGATACATGAGATTAGTTGAAGACAAGCTACTTCAACTGATTGTCCAAGGTGACTCCCTCACCTATCATCGTGCTACATCTCGTCATCATGATGCACCTCACCGTGCTACACCATGCTCCACCCATCATCACAGTCTTGGACCTAATAACTATGTTGTGCACTTCATGCTACTGCCCCTATCACTGTGTTGCTCCAATCACTGAGCTTCTCTCATAATGGATCTCCACCTAATGCCGCAGTCATCATTGTTCTACATCCAACACTACACTCGTCATGTTGCATTCATTACTGCATCCAATATGTTGCTTTACACTCACCAGCCTTAGTTGCTCGCTATGTCTTATAGCCTAGCATAGCAGTTATATTTCTTTGAAGGGAATTCAACTAATAGTCACAATGTCTGCCTTGATTTGTCTACAATTATACTCTAAGGGGAGGCTGTCACTACCTTCCACAAGACTGTCCTCCATTTATTACAACATGTATATACCTGACATGCCATACATCAGATTGAAGATGTTGCTATCATGTGTTCTTTAGATAACATACAACCTAGAGAGTAGACTTCACTATTTCTTCTTTATGACAGTGAATTCCCTGTCCTTAACTCATGCCTTGTAACTATTTTATCTACATCACTATGTTGTCACCTAGAGCACACCTAGGCACCTACTGCACTTAGTCCATGTTGTCATCTCTAGCACACTTAGGCACCTACAACACTTAGACATGTTTTCACCTACAACATACATTAGGAATCCTTGTGTTTTTGATAAGGGCTGCATATTGTAGACAAAACAATAGCTAGATATCCTTGATTAGATTGTAGATTAGGGCCTTTATTTCATTTTCATTAGGCCTCCTTAGACTGTGGCTAGGGCACCTTATCGGACTACAAATTAGGGTCTTTGTTTTCCATTTGTTAGGCCTCTTTGGACTGCATCTAGGGCACCTTATTGGACTACGAATTATATGCTCCTTAATGCTACTAGAGCTCTCCTTTGACTGAGGCCAATTCTCTCCCTTTCCTGCAGCTAAGGCTAGATCATGTGGCTAGGGCTACATATTAGGGTATCATGTATGGAAGCTTCCTTACTATTGTTAGGGTATCCATTTTTATGCTTCTAAGGGCTATCCCAAACCCTTCCAGAATAGCACATATGTTAGGGCATGATAGGCTATATTAGAGTCTACTATTTAGTATTCTTTCACTGTGCTAGATCTCCCTTCCTTCCTATGTCTACGACTTCTTCATTAGGGAAGTGTAGATCCTTTCTCCATTAGGGAAGTGTTATCCCTTAGGATCTCTCCTCCTACTAAAACCTAAAGATAAGTAGAGAGGAAGAGATCCAAAGTGTGTAGAAATGACTTGAAGGCAGCGTCTATTTATACTAAAAAGTTGAGAAGATGTGGGGTTTATTTGGTTATTGGCCAACCTTGACGAATTTTCCCATAACACAAATAAATTCATATCTCCATGAATACTTATCAAAATAAGATGATATTTAGATCAAGCCTACACCTCTCAATGGGAGGGATCCAAGAAAAATATCAGTTGCCATTAATAAGATGACCCACATGGAGTTTGCCCCTAGTTTCCAATTTTAACACTCCCTCCTAACTAGGGATAACTCCATCCGTTGATCCATATGTTTGACTGTACTATCTTTGCCATCAGTGCCTTGCACTACTCTACTCTATCGAGCTTTTCTATGCTTTGTTGAAGCATGAAGAAGAAAAATTGATCAAGAATATCTGATACCATTCTCTAATGACCCGAAGTCAATTCCATATGAAGAGAGTGTGTCATACCACTCTTATTAACCCAAAGTCATTTTTATTGATCTCAGATCAATGGAGGTCATCCAAGCATAGAGAGTATGATAGATACAATGATGCATCCATTTATAGTACTACTATGGCCCCTAACCCCATTTCCCTTCTCATTAATCAGATGAGAGGTACTTCCCATGAGCCCCAGAATGCATGGATAGGATGCCTCGATAGGAGAACTAATCATCTTGTCCCAAAGTCTCCTCGGGGAATCACAAGGGAAGGTTGAGCCATTCACCCTGTACATAGGACACCATTAGGGGGGGGTGAGTCACCCTATGGTCGTGTTTTGCTCCAGTAAGTACCCCAATCCCCCCAAAGCTCCCAGATCTTAATGTATGCAGCATGCAGGACCCTTATAAGAAGCTCTCTCAACAACTCCAGGTTATTCAGGAAAGTCATAGATTTGACCTTTCCCTGAGGCTTTGAAAAAATGTTTGCAACCTATACATCAGTCTCAGTTCGATGGAGCCTCCTCGCTCATCGACTTACCATATCCCAGATAAGGTATTATCTAATGTCTATTTGCTAGAGAAATCATTAAATATAGGATTCCTCGACAATCAAATCTGCCCTTGGTTGTCATAGAGGATCATAGTGGTATTCATCACGTGTAAAAGCAACTCACTGAAGAGCTTCCACAAACAGAAAGCTTCATATGAGATCATACTCATAGCTATGTATTTGGTCTCGGTGGTGCTTATAGCAAGCGAATTTTGCTTCCTTCTCATCCATGATATCAAAGAAAAACCCAAAGAGAACTAGCACTGAGAAGTTCTCTAGTGATCATCCACATTGCCTACCCAGTCAACATTCGAATAATCATGCAGCTTCATATTTCCAGTAGTGTATCTCAATCCATGAGATAATTTTCCCCAAAGATATCTCAGAAGATTCTAGTCACCAATCTAGTGACGCTCAACCAAATACGAGCTCACCATGCTAACTGCAAAACATATATCTGGATGGAAGTTCACCAAGAACATCACTACAAATGAGTTTATGAAACTCGGAGGCATTTCCCAAATCTGGTTTGGCATCACCACAATCTAACTTCTAAAAGTTAAGATCCTCAAGGTAGTCACAGGCTTCTAGGCTACCATTCCACATAAAAAATCCAACTCCCTCTTACTTCTACAAATGAGAGTGTCTACACCTGTAAGAAATTGGTGATCCTCAGAAGGTGCCGGTATGAGAGGTTTATCATCCACAACCTTTGAGAAATGGTTTATATTGGTTTCACTCCTAGTGAATCTCAACTTCATCAGACAGCTTATCAATCCTCTCATACTATGCGTGGGGTGTTTTTCTTTAAGCCATAGAGGGCTTTCTTCCACCTACACACATGAGATTCCCGATCATGAATCTCAAACCTCCTCAAGTTGTTCCAAACCTGTGGACTTGCTACATGAGGGGAATGGTCCCCTTGTAATATTTTCCTTTGGTACATCTCAGACATGTACCTTCATGCTCCTTTCAAATTCATGCATCCCAGTCACCTTCTGAATCGCATCGGGTAGGGCCCCATAAGTAGACCTCTAGTGTTATAGATGAGATATGTCAATTGACATGATCCTCAATGGATTGTCCAACAAATTGATACAAATTTCCAACCCTCAACCCATGAGAAAAGAGCATCTTTTAGAATTCTATTTGTGTACCTTTCCATTGATGAATTCCACCTTGAAACCTTTGACATCTATTTCCAAAATGGACACCAGGTTCTTCTTGCGATCAGGTACATCAAAGAGATTATTGTAAATGAATCGAGTTACCCTCATTCAATTGAAGGGTAACATTCCGTACACCCTTTTTGAGATAGGTGGCATCAGCTCCAATTATAATCCCACAATTGTTTCCATCCCTACCAAATTAGAGAGACCACCCTTCTATTTGATGAA
>APFE030548665.1:53962-96788 GCA_000404065.3 Pinus taeda
GATTGCCCTTTTTTAACAATTTTTCCATCCTATGCGAGCTTATGATAGAGGGGGCTCCCGCCTGGAGTCCTCGGAGGGTATGTGTGTGTTCGTTCTACTTAAAACTCATATACAACTCTTGGAAATCCATTGTGATTGGCCCAAGAGTGCGGAGCCAGTCAGATCCTAGGACAATGTCACAACCCCCCATGTTTATGGCAAACATGTAGGTTTTCAACTGATAATCCCCCATTTGAAGTTTGACATTTTCACAACGGCCTTCACTTTTCATTGTGGCCCCATCTGCAATTTGAACTTCGAAGTTAGAAACTGCTCGTACAAAGCAGTGCACTGTTTCTGCGACTTTTTGATGGATGAAATTATGTGTACTTCCACTATCAATCAAAACTACCACTAGGCGATGTTTAATAAACCCTCTGATTTTGAGCATTTGAGGGGAAGAAATCCCTGCCAGGGCATGCAACGAAATAGTTGGTTCGTCAGAGACATCGTCCTGTTGGTTATCGTCCTCTAGCGGCTCATGTTCCCCTAGTGTAGGATCTTCCTCTGTTGAGTTGTAGTCAGTGGCATCTATTTGAAAGAATTTGGGCTCCTTACATTTATGACCTGGGGAGTATTTGTCATCACAATAGTAACATATTCCTTGCTTCCTTCTTACGGCCATTTCCGCAGGGGACACCTTTTGGACCTTAAGTGTTTGAGTCGTGTGCTGCGCCTGTGGGAGGCGACCTTTAGCGGGGAAATTTGGGCGACCGTATTGGGCTGCTAATGCACGCTCCACCTTACGAGCTACCTTGCAAGCCTCCATCCACGTGGGAGGGTGGTGAAGTAGCGCTTGAGTTCTGATGGCTTCTTTAAGACCGCTGATAAAACATTCCATGTAGAACTCATCTATGAGACCCTTAGTGCGGAAAGATAAGCGTTCAAAAGCATTAATATATTCCTCTACTGTACCAGTCTGTCTGAGCTTAGTGAGAAGACCCAAATAAGAGTCTTCTTGTTCAAAGCGATCTTTAAGAGCTTTGGTAAATTGGGCCCAAGTCCTAAAATAGCCATTGGAGCACTGATGCCATTCCCACCATTGCCACCATTCATTGTCGAAGTACATGCTCCCCAACACAAGCTTAGTCGCATCGTCTAGGATCTGATTCAATTTGAAATACTGGTCCATTTGTGATAGCCATGCTACTGGGTGAGAACCATCAAATTTATGCATATCCAACTTAGGAAGTCGTTGATTGCGTGGTGGATGGGTGTGCTAGTCGTGAGGAGAGTGGATAGATTCACCATAAATGCCTTCATAGCCATTATACCCCTCCTCGTGGGCTTGCTCCTTGCCGTTTGACCTCAATTCCTCCTTGCCCTCTCCTTGCCATTTCTGTAGCTGGAGACTCATTCCTTTCAGTAGTTGGGACATGTTATCTAGATCTATTTTGTCCAGCTGAGTGTGGATTTTGTTCACCGTTTCCTCCAGTTTGTCCATCCTTTCATTGGCCATCGCTTGAGCTCTAGTTGCTACCATACACTGTTGTGATGAAAAAAATTGGGACCGCAAAAAAAAAAAATTGCCCAATTAATTGAATGGCACCACCATGCTCAGCTCGTCGTCCTGATTTTAATGGGCTATATCACCAATCTTCTTGATCAATACTGCAGTCGCCAAATCCTCAAAATGTCAATGCGGCCAAAAGTCCTGCGACAATTATACCCTGGTATAGGAACCCTGCACAATGCTTCTGGTCTGCTGGATCTGAGAGAACTGGATGGTTGGGACCGATGTCTGCTGCAGCTGCACTCCTTTGCTCAAGCGGATCTGGAAGAGATGATGAGTAAAAAAGGAACTAGGGTTTTGGGGAGTGTCAGGTGCTACAGATCGCAATATACATAAGGGTCTGGCAGTAGTACTCGGCCCAATGTTTCAGGGCTCTAACTAAGGAGGGTCGACTGTACCCTTAGCCGTACCACCGGACTACCCTATCGTATGGGCGAGTAATCTCTCCGAGTGTTGTTCTCTGTGTACTGTAGCCGCAAGACGGTCACTGGTTTATCTATGGCAAGGTTTCAGGGAGCCTATGGGGCTTCCGATATACCCAGAGGGTACGTGGAAGACAATCCGTGCGCGGTTCTGTCTAATGCGCTACTACTCGAAGGGGTACCCACAGGGGTTACAAGGGAGTCCAACAGACGTGACCACCTCTTGTATTTCCTGCGTGCATGCCTCCCCAAATCCGCAGATTTATGCGCTCAATGACAGATCCCGTGGTTTAAAGACGCCGGAACACGTCTCGAGCCAAAAACAAATTGCTACTAATTGGAGATCCCACCGGCCCTGGAAAGAGCTCTGATACCACTTGTTATACTTCTTGACCTGCAAATGATACCCAAATACAGAATATGCGAAGAAAAAAGACTGATAACACAAAATATGCGAAGAAAAGATATCCAGAACACATAATAGCGAAGACTTTATTATTCAGAGAGTAATGTTCACTTGCCTCTTCGAGGGGGCAACATCCAATAGAGCAGAGCTCGATTACAAAAATAAGACACGATGCTCCTCGTAGGGAGTTACTATCCTTTATATATGACTCCTACAAGTAATACCACGGGTCAATACCGCTTATTACTAATACCGTCTATCTAATACTACGACCCATTTGAAACTAACTGTGGTTCCTTTATTAATTGCGGATTAACCACTTACAATTATTAATATGGGCTTTATTGACTCTTGACTATGACGTGGTCCCATTACATAGATAAGGGGGTTAGGGTGGGACCCTAACAGAAACCCTTGATCAATTCTTCTTATATGTTCTTCAATAGTTTAGTAGAGAGAGAGAGATGGGACATTTAAAACAGAAGTCAACACTTTGACTTATCTAGATAAGAGCATAGATCATCTCTAAGAAGATGATACATGAGATCAATTGAAGACAAGCTCCTTCAACTAATTCTCCAAGGTGACTCCTTCAACCTATGATCATGCTGCATCTCGTCATCATACTGCACCTCACCGTGTTGCACCATGTTGCACCCATCATCACAGTGCTAGACGTAATGACCATGTTGTGCACATCATGTTGCTTCCCCTGTCACTGTGCTACTCCAATCATTGAGTTTCTCTCATCATGGATCTACACCCAATGTTGTACTCATCACTTATCTACACCCAACACTGCACTCATCATGCTGCATTCATTACTGCATCCAATATGTTTCTTTACACTCACCAGTCTTAGCTGCTTGCTATGGCTTATAGCCTAGTAGAGCAGCTAGACTCCTCCAAAGTGTATTCAACTAACAGCCACAATGTCTGCCTTGAGTTGTCTGCAATTGTCCTCTAAGGGAAGGTTGTCACTGCCTTCCACAATATTGTCCTTTATTTATTACAGAATGTATATATCTGACATGTCATACATCATAATGAAGGTGTCATTTTCATGTGTTCACTAGATAACATACAACCTAGAGAGCAGACTTATATGTTTCTTCTTTATGGAAGTGATTTCCCAGTCCTTAACTCATGCCTTGTAACTATTTTATCTACAACGCTATGCTATCACCTACAACACACCTAGGCACCTACAACACTTAGTCCACACTGTCATCCTCAACACACTTAGGCACCTATATCACTTAGACAAGTTATCACCTAGACATGGTGTCACCTACAATATACATTAAGCCTCCTTGTGTTATTTATAAGGGTTGCATATTGTAGACAAAACAATAGTTAGATATCCTTGATTAGATTGCGGATTAGGGCCTTTGTTTGTTGTTCGTTAGGCCTCCTTAGACTATGGCTAGGGAGCCTTATCAGAAGATGGATTAGGGCCTTCATTTGTTGTTCGTTAGGCCTCTTTAGACTACACCTAGGGCACCTTATTGGACTACGGATTATCTCCTCCTTAATGTCGCTAGAGCTCTCCTTTGACTGCGGCCAATTCTCTCCCTTGCCTATAGCTAAGGCTAGAACATGTGGATATGGCTGAATATTAGGGCAACATGTATGGAAGATTCCTTACTGTTGTTAGGGTATCCCTTTTGCTGCTTCTAAGAGTTGTCCCAAACCCTTCTAGAACAACATATATATTAGGGTATGATAGGTTGTGTTAGAGTCTGTTTTTTAGGCTTCCTTCACAATGCTAGATCTCCCTTCCTTTCCAAGTCTAGGGCTTCTTCATTATGGCAGCGTAGATCCTTTCTCCATTAGGGAAAAATTATCCCTTAGGATTTCTCCTCCTACTAAAACCTAAAGACAAGTAGAGAGGAAGAGATCCCAAGTGTGTAGAAATTACTTGAAGGCCACCTCTATTTATACTAAAACATTGAGGACATGTGGGGTTTATTTGGTTGGTGGCTGACCATGACGAATTGTCCCATAACACAAATAAATTCATATCTCCATGAATACTTATCGGAATTGGATGATATTTAGATCAATCCTACACCTCTTTATGAGAGGGATCCAAGACAAATATCAACTTCCATTAGTCAGATGACCCACATGGAGTTTGGCCCTAGTTTCCAATTTTAATGGTAATGCACAGTTCCGTTAGGCTCATTTGCTGGCTGGAACTGGACAAAACACAGTCCCAGTGGGTAGGACTGGGTCACTTCCTAGGATTGCGCATAGCACATATCTGAGCCACTGTGGGAAAATTATATTGCATTCTTGGAGGCAAGGCATAGTGTTGACTTCAGGGAATGTGCAGTGCATGCAGGGAGAAGAAAGATCTGGGACAAGGCTGCCATAGGGATTAATGCATAGGTGGTTGTGGCTAGAATACCCTCAAGGATTTTATTGGGATCCAAGGTAGACCATTAATATTAACTGAAGTTGGCACAGAAGAATATACGTATCTACATCAATGCTTGATATTAAAATAAGGACATAAGGGATTACCTCATATCTTGTTGTAGGTTTGCTAGAGAACCTAATGTAGTAGAGTAGAAGACCCCTGTTTTAGCTCCTAGATCAACACCTCCATATAAACAAGATGGAGGGAAATACCAAAACATATAAACTCTAATGATCAAAGCATTAATACATAAAGATATGAAAACAATATGCATCAAAGCTACTCATAAACAATGATACTAAATCAACATGTAAAAAATCAGGAGATTGTCACCATCGAGTAGACAACAAAATAGCATATCTACATTATGAGATAGGAAAGAATTATTACAACCATTTGGTGAATCAAGATTCCATTAATCCTCCAGCTCCTTTCTCTCTCTCTCTCTTCTTGACCTTTTGGTAATAAAGCAACTATATCTCATACAAATTTTCGACAATCAGTTCACAATCTTTCGACCTCTTTCATAATGCCCAAACCTCCAATATATAGATGATGAGAGGCTTATCCTTGCCAATTCTCTCATGAATTCCCTTCAGAAAAAGATAGGATGTTTCCTTGCTTTATTTCTCTTTCCCCTTCCATTAGGCTTTGTTAGGAATGGAAATATCCTTAGACAGGTTGAATATAGATGTTTCCTTCGTTTTCAGCTGACATTTGAGTAAAAAGTGGAATACTAGTCAATCAACTCACTCATTTTACCTCTAAAATCTTATAAAACTTGGGCAACGTTGTCACTTAGACAACACAGTGAGTTACCCTAGGGAGTAGCACCCGTAGCTCATGCATCAAAAGTTTTCTAACTCTTCCTTGTAGTTCCTGGGGAGCATTACCTTGGAAAATAGGCCCATGAATTAGGTCATGTCTTCAGTCAAATTGTCTTTCTCATCTGAGCTGATGAGGAGGTCATTTTCCTTTATATCGAATGCCCCCTAAAGTGTGAGGTTAGAGATGAAGATGATGGCCGAAATAATTTATAAATTGTTGGAATAAAGAGAGAGAAGAAGGGAGCTTCGGGACTACGGGAAACCTGATATAAACTACATATGTTAAAAATCTAAAATCATGTCCTGAGTTGAGCATTCGCATGCTGGGTAGCTTGGTCAAAGTGATTTCTCAAAAGAGGTATGATGATTATGTCCACTGATAAGCACAATGTGGAACTATGTCATAATATGATCATCTTGATGAGTTTTCTCCAAAAACAATATACGCAACTTGGGAGAGGAAACAAGTCTGAGTGATGTAAGCCTCTACCCAAGGTCTTGGTCACCACTTTATCTCAACAACATATTTCTACACATGTGAATAAAGGAGTTGATGTTGAACATGTGAGAAATCGTCTAATTACCAATCAATAATGAAAATTGTTAACATACGTGAGGGTGGCCATCGATAATGATGATGGCCTCCAAGATGGGCAATACAATCTAACGAGTGTGAATAATGATGTTGTTGTCGAACACTTGTAGAATCATTAAACTAGGAGCCAATGATGAAAACCCCCAATTAGACACAAGGTAACCTACCATTAATGACTGTAAGTTCGAGGGTACTAATATGTTTCTAGATCTACTTCCTAGATAGAGTGTTGAAGTCGATAGGAAGAGACTTGTGAAAAGGTAGGAAATAATGTGTCCTACATTAGTCAGGCATGAAATGGGACAAGAATGATTGCTTTTAAAGATAAATTTTGAGAAATGGGTCAAACAAACGAATGGCATGATGGAAGTATATGAGTGATGGTTGATACAGGAAGAAGAGGATAAAGGAGTCCTTTGAACAATGGAAGGCATGACACAAAGTTTTACCAAGAAGCTTTAGACTCATGAACACCAAAGAGTGTTAGGATATAGGGATGTAGGATGATTGGAGTATATAGGATAAACTCATCAGATGGTAAGGATCATCTGAGAGGCTAACAAAAAGGAGGTTTGTTGAGGGAGTGACATGTTCAAGGAAATGACTAATGCCAGAAAATATTTCTGAATATAGTCATAGAGCCACTATTTTCTCTAGTTTTTCCCCATATGATTAAGGTTAATAAGTCCAGACGGGTAAACTAAGAGGTCTTTTCATATTTAGAGAGTCTCAAAAGATCTTAAAGAGAAATTCGAGGGGGTTCCCTTTGTCATAGTTGATAATCAGGTGCGAAAAGGTTTTAATAGTATACCCGACACAGTTCCTTTTCTGTAAGTTGGTCCATTGAGTCCATATAAAGTGATAAACCTATGCTCACTAGACGTTTGCCTCATTTTGTTACAAGTATGAGGGGATAGAGTAAACTTGATATTATGCGTGAAATTTTAACGAGTCATGCAAAGACAAACTCAATAGATCTCCATCAAATTTTAACGAGACAAATGGAGAAAATTTCATAGACCTTCATCAAATTTTAGCGAGTCAAATGAAGAAAATTCGATACTTTTTCTTTTTTAGTTTAACGAGCGAGAAAAAAGATAAAATAACTTCTCATGTATTCATTGTAAATATTTTATGAGTCGAAAGGAGATAACTCGAGGATTTTTCAGTTCAAGAGCGAGAAAAGGTCCCAAAAAATAAAGCGTTGATATTATCTTTGTAGGAGTTTCACGAGCCCGAAGACGATAACTCAGGGATTTTTTGTTTCAAGAGCAAGGAAATGTCCCAAAAAATATCATGCTCATGTGGAGTCAAACATGGTCAGTTTTGCATTTCAACACTAAACTTTCATCATGGCATCAACAAAATTTAATGACGTATCAAAATTCTATATGATTAACAATCTAGGAATGGAAAACTTCAATTTTCATGAGTATAAGGTGAGTCATACCTCTAGTGTAAGTATAAGAAGTGGAAAAGAGCCTTCATTTTCATTGTTTTGTGTTCTCTAAGAGTGTTCTGGAGTAAAAAGGAGAAGATCTTCCACAAGCAATTGCAAGCAATCTACACAACCATTCAATGCATCGTCTATTCTAGGTAGATGGTCTAACCTTGATCTTGCATTTTATTAGTTTTTTCAGTTTAGTTTGGGGTTAAAAATGAGTTTTTGGGAAATACCTAAATGGCTAGCATGGCTAACGTTGCTTTTGAGGTTTGGTGGAAGCATTAAACACTCTTCCTGTTCCACTAGGGTGTGTTAGCATGCCTTGTGGGCCTTAGGGGGAAATGTTAAGCATGCTAGGAATGTTTTTGAAACTCCCTTCTTGAATTTTTATGAATTTAAAAGGCTGAAAGAGCTGATGATAGTGAGGAACTTCAAATGATAAACATTTCGGCAAGTTTAGCAGCTCTGTAAAGATGCGGTTTAATAAAATATTCCATACTTGACCTGATGAAGTGTGAGGAGGACCTTCTCAGCAGGATTACAGAGCAGTGGGATGAACATCAAGGTGTGTTCAAGATTGGGGATCATGAGATCCCTATCAAAAGAGATGATATCTAATTCCTTGCTAGTTTATCGTCTAGAAGTGCCCAAGTAAACGTAACAGGAGGGAGAGTTAATCCTAGGACCATTGCGAATTTGGTCTACATACATTATAGACCAAGCAGTGCGCTAGTGAGCACCTGAGTTCATATTTAGCAGATCAAAACTACGTCAATGAAGGAAATTCTATGGGTGATCATACACTTGGTAGGGTCCAAGAGCCAACATGTTACTTTAATGGCTTAGTTGATAATAGCAATGGAGTTCTTACAGCCACAAGTATTCAATTGGTGCAAGGGAGTCCTTTGCCAGGTGAAAGCAGAATTCACAGCTTGCAAGACTTGGGCACAAAGAGAGTTTGAGTATGGTACTCTGATAGTGTCATTTTTCCTTGAAAGAGTGCCTGTGTTGAGGTCTTGCATGAGTATGGACATAGCCAATCCTAGGGAGATAAGACAGGAGCGATGGGCTTCCCTAGCGCTTCGTACGGGAGGGGGGCTGACTAGACACTTTTGCGAGGATGACTTCTTCGAGTGGCTCAGTGGCTAGATCATAATGATAGAAAATTATGCCTATGCAGGTATGGATTACATAGGAGATTTGGAACTGGTTTTTCCACCTGATACTCAGTGAGGGCCACAAGGTAAGAGGTTTGATTAGAGTACAAAAATTATTTTTTAACTTTTGAAATTTATGTAATGTTTTAGTATTATGGGTGACAAAGTACTGACAAGAAGCATTTTCTTGAAACAGATGTGGCCCAAGTACATCCTACATGCATGCCCCTCCATGCTACGCAGGGTGATGACCTACCTGGGGCTGGAGCATGTGTGACAGCCACCGAAGAGGTAGATGACACAAAAAGTCTACACGAGGTTGTTAGGAATCTCGAGGGTTTGAGCATTGGTGTGTCGCCTCGGGAGATACAACGCATATGCAGTGACACCCTATGGGTGTTTGAAATTGGTTTTTGGTTCCTCTTAGGACGTTGGCTAGAGTTGTTCTGAGTTATCATGACCAATAGGTTAGCAGTAGTATGGTATAACTAGCAGGTGACATAGCAAGGCTTAGTAAATCCATTTTGTACATACAAACACCCTATTTTTGGGAGTTTTTGATGTAAAAAACACTAGAATTGATATATATATATATAGATATATACACGTATTTTGGTGATTCATGATGTAAATGTTTGTTTTTAAATTTTTGTAAATTTTTATCAATGTAAAATTTTACTTTCATGCATGTATCTATAATGAGTGAGACATATGCCAATCAAATAGATAATTTTCTAATGAGTCACCTACAAAATTAAATTCTTTAGGGATGTCTTCATATGTAATAAACTCAAATTGACATTCCAAGAGTCGTACCCTTAGATAATGATGTAACAAGATTGGATTGCGAATGTGATAATCATTTGTCAATTTCATAACAACTAGCTGAGGGTCTAACCTGACCACTAGATTGTAGATGTCTCGAGATGATGCTTCAGTAAGAAGTGAAATTACAGACATATACTCAACAATATTGTTGGTGGCAGTCCCAAGAAAAACTCCCTCAGAACTAAGTAGTTTTGACTCAGGTTTGCAAATGACCCTAGCAACTGATGCAAAATGTTGATATGAACCTTTTGAGATGACCTTAGTCGATCCAAAATGGTTGAAGTGTACCTGCCCCCAAGAGGTCATGTTTTTTATCGTAAAGTAGAACATGATCACCTTCTTGGTAAGAAAGGGACTTGAAATTTTTGTCATATTAGGCCTTGAATCAATGCTTGTGGGATATGAGGGCCAGTGCGACACCTCAATGAGTCTTGTCTAGGTGATTGAGGGATATCAAGTGCTCTTCTTCAGCAATGTTGCTAGGCAAGAGTTCAATAACTACTTTTAGTGAAGGAATTTGGCAGTCAATAGGTAGAACTACTTCCAGGCCATAAGAAAGTTGGAATGGTGTAAAGCTTATAGAAGTTTTGATTGAGGTTTGATATGCCCACAACACCGGATATAACATGTGGTGCCAGTGGGTTTTGTGATTTCCTAATAACCAGTGGATCATGGTTCTTAGGATGCCATTAGAAGCTTCCACTTGGCCATTAGCCTTAAGTTAGACATCATGTGGTTCTGAAAGTGGGAACCATGGTTTGTAAAAATCATGTGGGGCACACTGAAACAACAAATCACTTGATTAAACAAGAATAGCATAGTGGTTTCTCCATCAACTCAGAAAGTCAGAATGGCTTCTACCCATTTTGTAAAGTAGTCCACATCAACAATAATGTAGTTGTGTCCATTAGAGGAAGTGTTGTTGCAAGTGACGAAGTCAATACCCCATTTGGAAAAGGGGTCATCAGAGATAACCGGGTGTAGGGGCCAAAAAGTGCATGTATTTTGTTGGTAAATATTTGGTAAGGATGATAATTCTGGACTTAATACAATCTTTAAACAACGTTGGTGAGTAGTATCCTACGCGTAGAATTCTCTAGGTGGTAGCCATGCTAGAATGATGACCGCCACTTGCCCCAACATGGTAGTCATTTAAAACATCTTCCGCCTCTTCATGAGTGAGGCAACATTGAAGAACTGTATCAGCACCATGATGATCTAAAGTATCGTTCAACACTAAATAGTGTCGAATGTGGTGGTGAATGCGACAACGATCATGTGATGAGATATCATGGTGGAATCATTGTGCTTGGAGGTAGACAAGAATTTCTCCGTACTAAGGATCAGTTGATTCGATCAGATGGATAGATTCGTGTGAAATAGTATCATGGGCTATCTCATTTGGATCAACTATGGGAAGGTCTGACAATAAATTTGCGAAGACTAAGGATTTTTTGGCCTTCGCAGTAGCAAAAACCAAATCAAATTGATGGAGGATAACCATCCATTTGGAATATTCTCCTCTGATGAATTGACGTGACAAAATGTTTCTCATGGGATTCTCCAAAGTGATGATGGTAGTTTGTCGCAATAGTATATAGTGTTGGAAGTGATTGACGTCAAGGAAAACTACCAAGGATATCTTTTCCACACATGAATATCAGAGTTCGGGCCCAGCCAGGCCTTTCAAGATATAATAGATCACATTCTCACTAACATCATCATGTGTTTGAATTGACACCATACTAGTGGAGGATGGTGAGGCTGCCAGGTATAGGAGAAAGTCATACAAATAGTTGGGAGTACTAAGGAGTGGGGTAGATATAAGTGCCTCTTTCAAGGCATCAAATGTTCATTGGGCTTGGTCATCCCACAAGTATGATACTCCCCTCTTCAGTGGGTGCATAAAGTCTTTCAGCAGCTCGGCATAGTTCATGATGAATCATCATAAGAAGTTTGCCTTCCCCTCCAAATGTTGGAGTTGTAAAATGGATTGTGGTGAGGGAAATTCAGTAATTTCCTTTACCTGATTGGGATCAACCCTAATCCCATGTTTGGAGATAGTGAAACAAAGTAGGCATCTAGACTCGGAAAATAATATGCATTTGTGTGGATTTAGACGTATGTTATAGAACCTGCACCTGAGAAAACTTGCATGGATATGAACTAGGTGTTCAGTTTTCTTCATGGAATGTGTTGGAAGGTCATCCAAGTAAGCTTGAAAAATGTGTCTCATATGATGGAATGTGTAGTCCATGGCCCGTTGAAATGGTGCTTGAACATTCTTTAGACCAAATGAGAGTTTTCTATATGAAAATATTCCCTAAGAGAAAACAAAGGTGGTTTTTTGTTGATCTGTAGTTTTTATGGAAATCTCGTAATATCCTGAGAAACCATCTATAAAGGAGAAGGATTCGAAATAAGCACAATTATCGATTATCTAGTCAAGAAACAGGGCGGATAATTATATTTCAGACACACAATGTTCAAATTTCAGTAGTCAGCACAGACTCGGATGGTACCTTGTTTTTTATCAACAATAACTAGATTGGAAACCAATTCTATTGAAGGAACGAGGTCGATGAAACCAGCACGTAATAGTTTTTCCATCTCAGTCTTGATGGCTACAGTTTTGCAGGGGTGGATTGGTCAGAGTCTTTGGCAAATAAGTCTAACATTGTCATAGACCTTTATATCATGCTTGACAATAGATGGATCTATGCCTAGCATTTCCTCATAATAACAAGCAAATACATCACTAAATTCCTTGAAAAGGTAGGTGAAGCTTGCAATTCCTTAGGATTGCAATCGGCTCTAATCTGTATATTTTCCATGATGTCTGTCTTGGCTGAGATATCAATGAGCATTTTCTTTGAAATATTTCCCATGTTCCCTTCTGAATCCAAAGTTTGGATGGTTGTATAACTTGAGGGAACAACATCAGGTGGTTTAAAGGAGTGATTTTGTGTAAGGGTCAAATCTGAATCAGGTATCGAAATGTGATGGTGAAATTTTTCCCAAGGACACTCCTCTAAACACATGATCTCTTCAATAGCTTCATCCGAAGGTAGGACTTGATTAAGGAGATCATTAGAGGGAGAAATTGTGGGAGAGGAAATGGTACCATTAGTTGTGATGAAAATGATAGGAGAATCTGATGTAGATTGAATGGCTTAATAATCCAATTGGATTGGTGACAACGGAATTTGTTCTCCATAAGAGTCAATGTATAAAGGGGTTAGGAAAATCTAGGGATCATTTGGGTCATGAGGAATGGTGGACACCATACAAAAAATTTGTAGAACCTCAGGTAGTGGGAGAGGAAAGAAATCCATCAGGGAAGAAACCCTCAAAAGACCATTACCAATATTAACATAAGAGTTAGGTATGCCACCCACTATAGGTACGGTGTCGCTAGGCAACAAGGAGTAATCTAGGGTGTAGAAGGACAATTGGTCCACCATGACTATTCTCCCATCCAATGGAAATAGTCTTATACAATTTGAAGTTAGTCCTTTGCTCAAAGGGACCCCAGCTGACGTGAAAGAGCCCTTTCCATCCCAGCAGACCCAAATGATAGACCAACCTCAGTCATCTGCTTTCACAAGTTCACAAGTGTTCATGATGAATTCAATGATTAACGTGGCTACTAGGTCAAAATATTATCAAACTCCTAGCCCAACAACAGGGAAAGAGAAAGAAGGTACCCCTTCTTCTTCTACCCTGTCCAGTTCTAGTCCTCTCCATATAGAGTGACCTAATCCGGATTCTGCTATTTGACCACCTTCTTGAAGTGTGCTACGAATTCCTTGTTCAATGCAAATGTTTAGGCCACTCAACATTATAACATTGTTGAATGTTTGGCTCAAGTGCCATCAACTATGTCTACCCTTCAGGTCCTTCAAAGCTATCCTTCTTAGTGGAAATCATTACTATGAGCTATTGGGGCTATTTATCTAGCTAACTCTAATCTCATTTGTTTTGACCTCGAAAACCACATTCCACATTTACCTCATCATATTTACTTTCTCATTCAGGTCACCATAAATGAGAAAACCATTCATAGGACCGTCATCGATGAAGGTGCTTCCACCGACATCATGTCAGTCACTTGCTGGAAGGAAATTGGTTTTCCTACTTCGAACTAGTCCCCTAACAATTTGGATGCTTTTGATAGACGCGATTTGTGATGATTTGGTTTACTTCCCAACCTTGCCATCACTTTGGAGGGCAAGATAGTACACGTTGAAGTAGAGATCGTTGACACTAATATTAACTATAATCTTCAATTTGGACGAAGCTGGACCCATGCCATGCATGTTATAGCCTCCTCCCTTTTCCATGTGATTTGTTTTCCCCATCAAGGGAGAATATTCACAATCGACCAATTGTCGTTCTTTTCCTCTTCCTCCTTGGATGGCAATGTTTCATATGTTAAGCACACGGTGCTCCTTATGAGAGTGTGGGGGCAGGACTCTTTAAAGATCTTGCCTTAATGTGTGTTTTTCTGCTCCCACCTACCCATGTTGCCTCTTTCAACATGATTTCGGTCAAGTATGATCCTTGGGTCATTCCCTCACTAGATATTGTTGATACATGGGGCGAGGTTATGCCATTAATTCATGCCGAAATTAATTATGTCGAAATTGTTTCAGCTTCGCCTTCGGTATCCTCTGATCATCCTATTTCAAGAACATCTCTCGATGCATATTCTCAATCCCCATGGCTTGGTTCTTAGGAATCTCTTGATCCCTTAGCCAAGGTTTCCCTCTAATGAGAGTATCATGGAATTAATGTCTTTGGAGGAAGTACCTTGGCATGACACTCATCATCATTCCTCGTTCTTGCCTAGCCCAGCAGTCATCTCTACTTGTCTCGAGAAGTTCTCTTCCCAGTTCCTAACCCTACCACTTCAGACACTGATCATGACTCATGAAGTTTGGTCAAAAGAGAACATGGGTAACATTACCCAAATGATGCCAATTGATATTTATGTCAAGCCTAGCATCGTTGAAAATGTCCATATTGGGGTAACTTGTTCTCCATAAGAGATCAAGCTCTATACTTGTCTATTCTAAGAGTTCCGAGATGTTTTTGCATGGTCATATGAAGAAATGCCCGACATTGACCCAAGTATAGCCGTGCATGAGATTCCAACTTATCCTCATATGAATCCTGTTCGCCAATGGCATCATCCAGTGCACCCTAGAAAAGTGGTTGCCATCAAGGGTGAAGTTGAAAAACTTCTGAAAGCTAGATTTATTTATTTAATCCCTCTTACAGATTGGGTGTCGAATATCGTATCAGTGACAAAGAAACAAGGCACTATTCATGTTTGTGTTGTTTACTGTGATCTCAATCATGCTTGCCCTAAGGATAATTACCCTACTCCCTTCATTGACTGGATCATTGATGAATGTGCTGGGAGTGAATTCTTTTCCCTTATGGATGGTTTTTTTGGTTACAACTAGATAAACATTACATCAACTGATCAATATAAGACAACCTTTATCTATCCGTGGGGGACCTTCACCTATAAAAGCTCCCTTTTGGCCTTAAGAATGTTGGGGTTACATTTCAAAGAGCGATGTCTTATGTGTTCCACGACATTCAAAATATCATTGAACCTTACTTGGATTATCTCCCCTATCATCCTCATAACCGGCACGATCACCCTGATCATCTCTGACAATTTTTTCTTTGTTGTCGACACTACAAAATTTGGTTGAACCCACATAAATGTGTCTTCTACGTCGAATCCGAACAACTCGTTGGCTTTATCTTTTCAAAAGAAGGCATTCTCCTTGATCCTCTTAGAGTCGAGGCAATAGTTAATTTACTCCCTCTATCTTCATTGCATCAACTTTAGAGTCTACAGGGAAAACCAAATTTCCTCCATCATTTTGTACCAAGCTACGTCGAGCTAGCTTCATTGTTCACCCAGTTTCTCAAGAAAGGAACCCCATTTGTTTGGGACGAGGCTACCCAGAAGTCCTTCGATGACCTAAAAGTTATCCTCATCAATGCTCCTTTGATGCACCCCCTGAGCTATCAATGTGATTACTTCCTTTATCTAGCTGCAACCTCTAGTACCATCAATATCCTACTAGTACAAGACGATGATGAAGGCAATGAACATGTTATTTACTACCTAAATCTCAATCACCTCGACACTGAGAGGCATTATTTTCATGTTGAGAAGTTGGCTTTAGCTACTGTACAGGTTGTTCAATGCTTTCAACATTACATTCTACTCCACACTACCACTGTGATTTCTGAATGCAACCCGTGACCTATATCCTTACTCATTAGTTACTGGGGGGCAAGTATTCGAAGTGGATTGTCATCCTCCAAGGATTCAATTTGGTGTTCACTACTGCCAAATTTAAGAAATCACTGGTTTTTGCTGAGTTGATGTTCTCCCTTCCCTCCACTTCTCTTCCTGTTAGTGCCGACGAGCAACTCTTAGACGAGACTCTTTTCTTAATTAGCACTCTCGACCCCTGGTATTGTGATATCATAGTGTATCTCTAGACATCCACCTTCCAGTCTACATTGTCCAATGATGCTCATCGTTGCATTCGGCATCAATCTCAACCTTACCCTATCATTGGAGATACTTTATACCGCATCGGTGTCGATTCAATTCTTCATCAATATCTCACTCTCGAGGAGGCCAAGAGAGTTTTGAATGACTGCCATTCTAGCACATGTGGCGGTCACCTGTCTGGATATGCTACTGCTTAGAAAATCCTTCGCACTAGATATTTTTGGGCCTCCATATTCAAGGATTATATCCATGTTGTTCACAAGTGCCATGAGTGCCAAATTTATCAGCAAAAAATGCACGCCCTACCTACTCACCTACACCCCGTTATTAACATTAGTCCTTTTGCCAAATGGGGCATTGACTATATGACATCTAACCCTTGTTCGGTTGGGGTGCATGGGTATATTATCATTAATATGGATTATTTCACCAAATGGGCCGAAGCGATGCCTACATACTCTGCAGACGGTAAAAAGACAGCTCAATTTCTATTCAATCGTGTTATTTCTAGGTTTCGAGTGTCTTAGGCTATTGTCACTCACCATGGCTCCCATTTCCACACTACATGATGGCTAAGCTGACTTCTACATTGGGCTTGCACCACAATGGCTCAACCCCGTATTACCCTCAGGCCAATGGCCAAGTTGCAGTTGTGAACAAAGTTTTCGTTACGATGCTTCAGTGCACCATTGGGATGCACAAGTCAAATTAGCATATCATGGTCTTTTCAGCTCTGTGGGCTTACCGAACCTCGACCAAGGTCGCAATTAGATTCACACCATTCTAGCTAGTCTATGTTCTGGAAGCAACTTTACCGATTGAATGCAAAATTCCATCCCTCAAGCTGGATATCAAACTTCTCCTCGAGACCTCACCTCAGGAAGAGTGCCTCTTTTATTTAGAATGACTGGATGAGACTAGTTTTCTTGCTTCTTCGGTCATCGAAGCACAGACAAAATGGGTCAAGTCCCATTTCGATCAGTCTGTCTCTTCTCGAGATTTTTCTGAGGGCGATTTGGTTCTTATGTATGATCAGGCTAATGATAAGCTTGGGGTAGGCAAGTTCAAACCCATGTTGCATGGCCCCTACATTGTTAAATGTGTGTTACAGAAAGGGGCCTATGATCTTATTGAATATGAGGGCAATCACTTAGACAAGCCCCGTAATAGGCTTTATCTCAAAAAATATTATGCCCAGGTCATCTTGCATGGTTACTTGTGTACAATAGTCTGTTATTCATTTTTGTGAAGTGTGTTTTGATGTGTTGTCTTTCAAGAAACTCTCCTTCTTATTATGTTTTCTACGTGCTTTGCACATGTTGATGTCTCCTCACATCGGTTTCGCTGATGGTGCTTTTCGTGGTACCCAGAATCTATCATCCACGCCATGGGAAATTTATGGCCCCCATGGTGAGTTGATTGATATTCAAGGTACTTGTCTAGGTTGAACAACTAATAACATCGTTGTGTATAGCACAGTTATCAATTTTTTGTTAGAAGCTATCGCTCTTGACATACGAGAATTGGTTGTCAACCTTGATTCCACAACTTGTTGTTCTTCAACTCAATGGGCTAGAGGAATTGTTTGTGTCCGCACTGAGAATTTACCTGCACCACAGGGATTAATTTTCCTCTAACTGTCTGGTAAATGAAAATTTTCATCCAAGGTCTTTTCCCCATAATTTCCATGGATTTATATAACTTTGTTTTAAATAAAATTGAAATAACCTTAAACACTTAAGTTTCTACTAGACTTTTCACATAGTCACTGCAGTAAAAGTAAATTAAATATTTACTTTTCACTGAGGGGTGTTGCAATGCCTATGCATATGTAAGGGATAAATATGACTAATGCCAAAAAATAATAATAAATAATGTGGATAATTGACTTATATTATTCTTGTTCATTAAACTCAAGTCATGATGGTGAATCTCTCAAAGTTCACTAGGTCTTAAATGATTATTACATTATGATATTTGTAATAACTGGTAAGTTTCATAATTTGAAATCCAGTAAAATAAAGAGAGTTTATATCTCTTGATAAATTACATGTACAAGACTACATTTGATGTCTTTTAATACTCTAAGGTACATTTCAAAATATAATTTTGAAGGAGAAAAGCGGATTACTATTTAATTAGTTTGAAATAGATGTTGAATCCAAGTGGGCTATATAAAAAAAAGCCTCAAGGTCACTAGGCATATTAGAGAAAGAACAAATAGTATTTATCATCACATAATTAAGATTTTGAACCATAGTGGGTAAAGCTTAATGGGCTAATATTAATGTTTACCATGATAGATGACAAGTTGGTTAAATTCAAAAATTGAGTAAAAACTAATAATATATCATCCTAGTATTTTATTTTTAATGTAAAAAAAAAATAGGTGAAGTTGATATTTGATTTTAAAACTCCAAAAGGTAGGTGAACTATGCTAAGTTGAAACTAAATTGTATAACGATGGTGGGTTAAATTAGGTCAAAAAACTAGTTTGTTGAAGTATTTCAATAGTTAAATATATTATATAGGTGGGGTTAGACTAAATAAAAATCATAAATTCCATAACCGATATGAATTGGTTAAAATCTTGGAAAGAATTGAGAAAATAATTAAAGAAAGAGATAATAATATGGTTTGGTCAAATCCTAAAAAGATGGATTAATCAAAGTCATAATATTAAACTACAAACTAGATCAATTAAACAACTAAATATTGAGGATCAATTTCTTAATAATTGAAAAGTGAATATCTTCATATTCGTAGATACATGGATCCATGGCCAAAATGGTGACATCTAAGTTTAGTTGTTGAAACAGAAGGTGAGTGAAGCCATAGAAATACATACCTATAGCTCAATTTCATATTGTGAAAGGGTTTGCTCTTGTGGGAGTCCTATAGCCTGTTATCACATTTATTTAAGTTTGAACATTTTTTCAAAGTTGAAAATTATAGTGTCAATGAAATATTTGTAATAAATACGAAAAACATTGATAATGGGACTATTAGCGTTTTTTTATTTCAAAATGTTATTAGCAAGAATACGCTGACAATATGAGTGTTAGTGTTATCTGGTATTGGTTGACTATGGTAGTGTTAGCGTTATCAGATATTTGTTTATAATTGGATAATTAGCACTTTTGTGAGTTAAGTCAATTAAAAAATGCATTGAAAATGGGGGTGTCAACATTATCATCTGTTTGAAAATAAAAGAAGAAAAATACACTCACAATGGGAGTAGAAGTGCATTTATGTAAAAATGGTCAGTTAACTTTTTTTTTTCATGTAGAACACAATAATTTTGGTCACACTTTCCAAACAAACAAGAATGAAGTTTCATAAATGGAAAGAGGTTTTTGTCTGAAACAAACCATTTCAGAAAACCTCTCTTAGTTTTCTAACAACTATCCTAGTTTTCTATTTAGAAAGGGATCATTGGAACCTATTTTTCAATATTTCATGAGGAAACAACTCATGGACAATTGTTGACTTGGATGCTACATCACCAAATTCAACTTTCTGATCCTTATCTCCAACCACGACTCTAGAAAAAACATGATTTTCAGATGCATATAGATTTTCAAAGTTTCTCTTGACGGTGTTGGAACCGCCAACCTCATGGGATCTCCCCAGTATGAAGTCCCATTAGACCTCACATTATTTGGTGTAGGAGTCACATTTGGTACGATGGCCCGATTTCCATTATCTTAACTATATGCCTCAGCTCTTGCTTGTCAGTGTAGGAGAGTGGTCTACTTTGTCTTTGAGTAGTGAGGTTTGTGTGCCTCGTGATTTTTAGTGTTACTCATACCAGTGGTTCTTTCACCGTAGAGGGAGAGGATGAGAGTGAGTCTCAAGTTATATGGGAGGAAGTCCCAACTCTATTAGGAACACAAAACACAACAGGATGTGACAACTCCCGGAGGAGCTGTCATCATAGATGTGGCAATGACAACACACAAATTAAGATAACACGTGCAACACACAACAGAGGAGTTCGCGCAAGTGCGACAGTAGTTATTGCAATTTTATGTGGAAGGTGTGTCTAATGTCTAGAGAGATAACCAACATAGGTAAGACAGTGTTAACAGCTCATACAACACATTTTCATTAATATATATGTATGACAACAATTGAATGAGGTCAAGTGTTAAATATAGGATAAATCAACATGCATTACAAGTGTTCAAGATTAGTCTTACGACAAGTACAACACATGTTTGAAAATGTGTTTGCCTGTTAGCAGACTTTTCAATTAAGAAAAAGTTCCAAGACACATCATTACACCATACATCGCTAACCCCATGGGTGGGGCATTAGAGCCACTACTTAGTCCTCAAAGAAAAGATTACAGACTCTCAAGACTATGTGGTAGGTGCTGAGGTGAAAATTCCTTTGCATTTACAAATGAGGGGGTATTTATAGCAAAGGGTGAAACTAACCCTTAGGGTTGTTTGACTTCCCTCATGACTGTTTGAATTCCATGACTTTCTACTTTACCTGACTCTTCCTATGACAGGTGGGTCTCTTAGAGTTCCGCGTTACATTACATTGATTAACAGTATGGGCCACAATAGAGATGTCGACAACATGTCTCACGATAAGACTCGACATGACAATGTCGCTACATTTGTCCTACTACTGGCGTGCATGTCGAGTTGTAGTGTTGTTGGGTTATGGATGTCCTCATGGTGTGTCATAGCTTCACCTCTACATGGCAAGGTGTGTGGAGTCGTCAATGGTCGTTGGGCTCACTTGATGTTGCATTCGCACATTTCTCCTTGCTTGTATGTTAGCATGCTTGGCAAGTTCATCCATTTGTGAAAGGTGTATCTTTTTCCATCCATATGTCCATGATCACATCTTCACATGTTCATCAATTCGTTTGTCTGCGAACACATCTTTTCATGATCGTCCATTCGTGAGCACATCTCTTTTCATGCATCATTTGTTTGTCCATTCGCGAATAGGTCCTCTTCAATTTACTTCCCTTGTTCATCCCATCCATCACTGTGCCATGCTTGTTTATGTACCTGTATCTATAGTCACTCATGATGACATGACATCAAATCCATAAATCTCCTAGTCTACCATGATTCATGATCGTTTTAGATGTAGTCGATTGGGAGAGAGGACAAGGTTACAAAACTGTGCGAGGCAAGCTTCGAGCTGGGATGGAGGTTCTTGGCAGTGATAGTAAAAACTGTGCAAAAGTCACTTAGAGATGGCAACAGGAAATCTGGATTGACAGTGACTGTCTATGGGGTTTGGCTTAGCTCGTGGACAAAACTGTACAATTTTTGGGAGCCGTCCAGGCTACAGGAAGGCTGAGAAGACAAAATATGTGCAATTTTTGGAAGGAGCGGGCAATGGGAGTCTAGGAGCCAAAACTGTGTGATTCCTCGATGGAACTGGCAGATGGCTATTGGGACCTTGGCAGCAAAAACTGCACAATTCCTAGAGGGAACTGGCAGTTGGCTGCTGGGAGCTTGAGAGCCAAAACTCCACAATTCTTGGAGGGAACTGGCAGCAGGCTTCTGGGAACTATTGGTGGGAAAAAATGCGTTGATGCTAGGAGGTTGGGCTGCTAATCACCTCTACACAGTTTTTGAGTTGAGAGAACTATTGGGTAGCAGATGGATTTCTCATGAAATCTATGTAGTTTTTCGGGTGAGTAGTCTAGTGGCTGACTTGTGAGCTTGCTGGAAAAACTACACAATTTTCTAAGGGAGACACGGACAAGCACTCATGTCTTTCCGGCCTAGCTGCACAATATTCTCAGTCAGTGGAGTGACAAGTTATGCTGCCTCTGTGCAATTTTTGAGAGGAGTCAGTCCTGGGGTGAATGGCAATTCAAATTCTCTGGTTGACCATCAGGAAGGATGATTGACCAGCCTATAGGTAGTGCAACTTGAAATGGCTTTCTTAGTGCTTATGCATTGTTCTAGGTGAAATTTGATCGAGTTGATGCTGAGCTGAAGGTAAAACTATCAGAGGGAGATCCAGTTCTCATAACTTCAACAAAATGACTAAGTGTGTGAACAAGTGAAAAGATGCATAGGCGATCTTGCAAATGCGCACTTACATGACTTGATGACGAGATGACTCAAACCATATAGACATACATGATCAACATGATTGATCGACAGTGCGACTTTACAAGCACGATGCTTTTGATTGATCATTAGATGACCACAATGATGCTTGCATGATGGTGCATGCGACTTTCTGTGTGAGCGCAATGGATGCTTTCATAGTGAACACAACATGTACACACAAAGCGAAGACATTGTACATGACCAAAACATGGTCGTAAGCATGACATAGAAATCAACATGCAAAAGATGACAATTAGTCGAACAAGTGAAAAAGAAGCACGAATTGTAGAAGCAACACATAAAGTGACTTTTCACATTTGCGCACATGCATGTTACTAAGGACAGGATGATATGATAATGACAAGAAGTCTTGGAAACTCAACTAAGAGGTTTACCTCGAAAGATGTTTTGTACTTAGCATACTTACCCTCAAGATTATCATGCATTGAATGGAGATTGTATGTGGTCCTGATATTTTTCATTAGTTGGTTCCTTGGTCCTTCTCCTCAATTCCTTGGAAGCGATTTCAACATATCACCTTTTCCTGTAGTCACTAAGAGGTAGGTTTGCGCAATTTCAGCGAACAGTGGATGGTGTTAGGATGAGGCCCTGGGAGGCCCTTCGATGTAGTTTCTGCATGCAAGGATAACAAGATAACTTAGACAACACTGCGTAGTTTTGAGGCTCAAAACACTACTACAGGACAAGACTCCCAGGAGGACACCTCTACACAATTTTTGAGTGCAGTGCTGCTGGACTACTCTACACATTTCTGGAGAGTAGTGATGGATGGGGCCTCTCTAGGCTGTGGGATTTTAGAAAGAAAGGGAGGTTGTTGTCTCTATGCATTTTGGGTTTTTAGTAGGCAATTGAGGAAGTTTGATCATTGCAAAAATAAAGCACATGGTTCCGGAAAGCTGGATTAAGCTAGGTTGATTGGGAAAATCGCTAAGTGTGAGAGCAATGAAACATATGCAAACATTGATAGGACTCGACTGTGATCACACACAAACATGTAGACCATCCAGAATACTTAATACATACTATTATTGATGTAATGACCTTCGTGACGTGAGTGTGTGAGATGAGTTTCAAACATGTCTATGTGATGACAACCATTTATATGCACATAATTTTGTTGAAGCAAGACAACATTCCCTTAGCATGACAGACAACAACCACTATGCCTAGAAATGACATATGCTACAAAATGATGACAACGCGAAATTTTTTTTAGGATTAAGGAGGGAAGATTGAAATCACCATCTTACCAACAAATGACCAAGGATGATTTATCATAGGATCCAAATTAGGCTCTGAAATTTGCATGTGAGCCAATATTTTGGAGGGTGGTTGTAGTTGCTACAACACTTGGCGACACACTGGTAGAACTCCAACTTCTCTGTTTTGGTTCATTGACAACACGGAGCCTTGGTATTTCCAGGGGTATTGAATTGGTGTGTGGGTTACCTTAGCTTCCCCACTTACCCCATGGATAGACATGGTTCACCTTTTTCCAACTCAGTCAAACACAACAAAAGTTCAGCTTGATCATAGTGTTTTGAAATCAGGAAGGGTAGTTTGGCTCGCGAGTTGAATGTTTTTAGAGTATAAGTTTTCATCTTTGGTGTTACCCCACTCCCAGTAAGCCTGCACAGTACCCTGGTTGACTCACATAGGATCACACATATTTCTCCACTACTAGCGAGCCTGGTCAGTACCCTGGTGGAGTTTCATGCTTCACCTCTCTGCACCGGAAGCCTTTCTCTTCTTTCGCCTTTGTACTTTTTAAGAGGACAGTGCATAGAAAATTATTTATTATTGGGGTGGAAGAGGGATCCCAAATTATTGAGAGTAGAAGAGGTTGTTCCTTCATAGAATCATGTAAGACCTGTAACATAGGTTTTCTCGTTTAGATTTTCCCCTTCTCCGTTTCTACTAGTTGGATGAGATTTAACCCATAAAGTAGAAGGTTGAATATAGGCATGGGGTTTCCCAGCGTGGACATAGGTTCATGGTTGGACCAAATTTCCAATTGCTCATGGCTCATATTTTCCATTAAGACTTCATCAGCGGAAGGTTACAACAAAGAATAGAGAAGATGGACACACGACTTGCCAAGTACTACAATGTCACAAGTCTCTTAGATTTCAGCCACATACTCATTCAAAAGGCAGAATTCAGTAGATGGCAACACTTATTACTAGAGAAAAATAGCAAGGTATCAACCAAGCAAAAAAACATGCAAACTAGAAAGCAAAGACAGGCAAGAGAGGAAACACTACTCCTACTCCTATGCTAAACATTCCAGGTTATATAAAATGAAATTTCTATTGAAGCCACCATAGGCGTACCTGACCTACAATCATGAAGATACAAGCAATTAAAATAGATAAAAAATAGTTTGCAATAGAAAATCCAAAAAATTGACAAACTTCCACACAAGAGAGAAGGTCTCACCGATGGGAGGAAGAATGTGTCACAACCACCCAATGTACATGCTTACCTCTTCTGTGACTACCTTTTTTCAACAAACCTCAGAGGTCGCTTACGAGTGTGTGTTCTTCTCCACCAAGTTTCTTATCAAGTGCAAGGAATCACTGAAGCTTGTTACTTGCAAAATGAGTCACCAAGTAAGATTCCTCTATCCATTCGGTGATTGGAACATAAAATTCATGATGATTATTTTGAAATATTCATGATCTTTGAGAAGATGGATTACTAATTCGAGAGAGGAGATCACGATGGGGATATGATACGGATAGATAGATATGGTCATTCTCATCGACAATGTCAAGACAGTGAGGTTCTTCCATAGCCATCAATGTAGGTCGAAGTGCCTCACTTGATTGACAGAAATCTGAAAATAAATATGTTACACAGTGAAGATAATAGTGTACGAGGTGATTGTCATTGGATGTAATGTTGAGAAAATGATAAACTGCATGAAAACCACCCAAGGTAGAAGAAAAATCACACCAGTCAGTCAAGATGCCAGATTCCCAGTTTGACATGAACAAAGAAAATTTTTGAACAATTGTGCAAATGCTCTGAATGAGGGAACCAAGTTTTTTGTCCTCTAGACATGATAGAACACCCACCTACAACTAGTGAAAAAGTGCACACGCATCATGGTCATCACAAAAATATAGAAAGGATGTCAACACTGTGAATGTTTGAAACAAGTTGGGGTGTGGTGAAATGAGAGTAACTTGATTCATGTGATAGGTTGTGTAATCCTCATCACACAGGGAGATTTTTGGTGTGATGAGTGGGAATATTTGACGTGCGAAATTTGTAAAAAGACTAAGGAGCTGATTATGAGAGAGAAAATATGATAAGTATGATTTCAGAAAAAAGACAGTCTTTGAGATTATCAACTTGTTGTCCTAGGATTGAATGAGGGATGGACACTCCCAACCCAAATTGGATGTAAGGGAGGTGAATGAAGATAAAAATGCTGTAATGGACAAGTGGATTCGATCATTAGTGAAAATTTGAAATTTTGAAATATCACACCCATAATAGTAAATATTCTTTACATGGGCATCCACGTTGAGTGCAACCATGCAGATAGACAAATTGTGCATGAGAAACAAGATCTAGTTTTGTTTGACAAGATTACTAGAGCCATGAGGTCCTAACATAACCATTAACGGATGTTGAACTGCCTCGACTCCCTGGCACATCACGAAACTTTCCAGAATTGAAAATTTGCATTTTGAGATGTAAACCAGATCATGTATGGCTTGAGGATGGTTGTTGTTACTGATTTCAAAACTTCTCTTAGGATGACAACCATCTCTATCACAGGCTTCATCAAATTTTTCAATAAGCTGACTTGATGAGATGTCTTTATGAAACACACAAGACGATGACGAGTGGGAAGAGTCCTATGTGTTTAGACTATTTTCACCGTCGACAACATCATTTCCTTGTGTCAATCAAGGAGATAACTATAATATGAGGAAGCAATAGAACGTGGAATATCTATGACACATGTTGATGCGTTGTGAATGATAGGACACACGAGAAAGTGAGGTGCAAAGGAAGCTTCTATATGGATGTCTACCTCGACTGATGCGGATTCAACATTGAAGCTAGAGTGTACATGAGATGATAGTAGAACATATGATGTGCTTGGGCGTTCATGACAACATACACAAGTGTGGGAATGATGACAACCCAATACTGGAGGTTGATCAAAATAATTGATTGTGCATGATCTTTCACCAAGATTTGATGATCGAGAATCAATCAAGAATGGAAGGTCAATGTTTTTAGAGGAATTGATTATGTCTTCACCGTCCTGCTCCTCCATTTTTATGATGAGACTGCCTTGGACATCACTACAACTTGAGCTAGCAACTCAAGAATCAAGAGAGTGCACACAGCTAGCTTGTGAAGCAGATGACTCAAGCAATTCATGGTGCAAGGAGTCATGGCTTATATATGATGGAGGTTGTTAGAGATGCAAATTAGACTCAAGACTTTGGTTATGAATGGTGATGTCCTCTTGCAGAATGGAGGGATGAGTTTCCGCTATAGGTTTTCTAAACCATTCTAGAATTTCCTCCATTTGGGTGGGAGACAACTGAACAGATGCGTTGGGAACATGCTCTGTAAATTTCTCATCTCTGCAACTGCTACGAGGTGGTACCTGATGCACAAATCTCTTGGATTTGTGGTTGTTGTGAGGGGGCACACTCTTATAGACATGAGGTGTCTCGTGATGTGCAAGAGTTGAGGAAGAAGGGAAATGAAGAGGTCATCATTTTGGGAGACATGACCCAAGCCTTTCAGCTCTTGGCTTATGAAGTCAAGGTCCACAAACCATTTAGGAATTTCATGACATAGGTGAAGGAAGTAGGTAGCAAAGTCCTCAACTGATTCGCTAACATTCATTCTTAAACAAGAGATTCTTTCATAGATATTTTGGTGGTCACACTCATCGAAGGCTTCATGGAGCTCTTTGAGGAAAATGAGAAGGGAATGGATGGTAGCAGGTGGCTAGGTATGACACCACCAATTAGCATGACCTTCAAGGGTGAAGAAGAAGACTACGCAAACAAGATCATCACTATTGATTTCATGAGATTCGCAGAAATGAAAAAATCATAAATGTGATTCGTTATGAATGTTTTGTCCTCACCGTCAAACTTTAACAAGGACAAGTGATCAAGAAGCTCATTGAGGATTGATAGCTAATTAAGGGAGAAATGAGAGAAACACACCAAAAGGACAAATTGTGTATGGTTCATTGGGTAAGAGATTCAACCTAGATGTATGGGCTTAGCTTGTCATCTAGCCCTCCTACTGCTAAAATGTTGGCGGTGCTGGACCTGCCAACATCAGGGATCTCCCTTGTAGGAAGTCCCAACTAGACCTCACACCGTTTCGTGTAGAAGTCCCATCTGGTATGGTGGCCCAGTTTCTATTATCTTAAATGTTTTCCTCATCTCTTTCTTGTCAGTGTAGGAGAGTGGTCTTCTTTGTCTTCGAGTAGTGAGGTTCGTGTGCCTGATGACTGCTAGTGTTACTTGTGCCAATGGATTTTTCACTGTAGAGGGAGAGAGTGAAAGTAAGTCCCTAGTCGGATGGGAGGAAGTCACAACTTTGTTAGGAACACACAACACAATAGGACTTGAACAGCTTTTGAAGGAGCATTCCACACAAATGTGGCAATCACAACACACAAGGAAAGATAATAGGTACAAAACACAACAAACGAGTCCACGCGAGTGCGACGGTTGTTATAGAAAGTTTACGTGAAAGGTCTATCTGATGTTTGGGGAGGTAACCAACATGGGCAGGAAAAAATTAACAACTCATACAACACATTTTCATTAATATATATGTATTACAAAAATTGAATGAGTTCAAGTGTTAAACACAAGTTAAAGAAACATGCATTAAAAGTGTTCAAGATTACTCTTACAACAAGTACAAAACATGTGTGAAAATGTGTTGGCCCATTAGCAGGCTTATGAATTAAGTGAAAGTTACAAGACACCTCGTTACACCATACATCACTAACCCCATGGGCGGGGCGTTGGATTCACTACTCACTCCTCAAAGAAAAGATTATAGACTCTCAAGGCTATGTGGGAGGGCCAGAGGTGAAAAGTCCTTTGCATGTACAAATGAGGGGGTATTTATAGAAAAGGGTGAAAATTACCCTTGGGGTTATTCGACTTTCGTCATTACTATTTGACTTCCATTACCTTTAAAGTTCACATGACTCTTCATATGACAAGTGGGTCTCCTGGACTTCCACGTTACATTACATTGATTGACAGTATGGCCCATAGTAGAGATGTGGATGACATGACTCATGACAAGACTTGACATGACAATGCTGGTACATTCATGTTGTTGTTGGTGTGCATGTTGAGATGTAGTGTTTTTGGGCGATGGATGTCCTCATGGTGTGTCATAACTTCACATCCGCATGGAAAGGTGTGCAGAGTCTTCAATGTTCTTTGGGATTTCTTGATGTTGCATTTGCACATTGCTCCTTGCTTGTATGTTCATGGTTGACCAGTTTGTATGTTCATGAAAGATGTATGCTCATCCATCCATCCATCCACAAAGACATATTCACATGTTCATCCGCGTGTCTGTCCGCGAACACATCTTTTCATGATCATCCGTTCGTGAGCACATCTCTTTGCATGCATCATTTGTTCGTCCGTTGGTGAATAGGTCATATTGCATGAGCTCCCCTTGTTCATCCCATCCGTCATCGTGCTATGTTTGTTTCTATACCTATATATCCTGTCACTCATGATGAGATGACATCAAATCCATAAAACTTCTATTCTACCATGATGCATGATCATTTTAGATACAAGCAACCGAGAGAGAAGGTTATGAAACTGCACAAGGAAAGCTTCAAGTTTGGATGGAGGCTCCAGAAACTGCTCATGAAAACTACACAGAATTCTCTGGGAGATGATGACAAGCAATATGGATCGACAATGACTATCCGTGGGGTCTCGGTCAGCTGGAGGACAAAACTGTGCAATATTTGGGAGCAGCAAATCAGGCTGCGGGAAGGCTGGGCATACAAAATCTGTGCAATTTTTGGAAGGAGTGGGTAGCCTGAGCTTGGAAGCCAAAACTATGCAATTCCTAGAGGGAATTGTCATCTACTTGCTGGGATGTTGGTAACAAAAATTACGGAATTCCTAGAGGGAACTGGCATTATGCTATTGGGAGCTTGACAACCAAAACTGCGCAATTCCAAGAGGGAAGTAGGAGCGGGCTGCTAGGAGCCTTTGGGAGGAAAGACTATGCTAATGCTTGGAGGTTGGCCTGTTGATCACCTCTGCTTAGTTTCTGAGTTGAGTGTATTGCTAGGCAATAGAGGGCTTGCTCATGAAATCTGTATATTTTTCTTGGTGAGCAACCAACCAACTAACTGGTGGGATGGATGGAAAAACTTCGTAATTTTTTGAGAGATATAGGGACAAGCACTGGTGTCCATCTGACCCATCTACATGATTTTCTAAGTTAGCATAGTGGGCAAGGTCTCCAGCCT
Organism: Pinus taeda; assembly: GCA_000404065.3. Lineage (NCBI taxonomy): Eukaryota > Viridiplantae > Streptophyta > Pinopsida > Pinales > Pinaceae > Pinus > Pinus taeda. The sequence continues at coordinate 83,810 of APFE030548665.1, forward strand.
CTGCACAATTTTTTAGAAGAGTTAGTCCCGAGATGACTGTTGTGTCAAATTTTACGGTTGACCAACAGGAAGATTGATTGATCAGCCTACGCAAAGCACAAGTTCAAATGGTGTTCTTCGTTCTTTTTCACTGTTTTGGGCGACAGTCGATCGAGTCAACAACAAAGTGAAGGTTTGAATGTCAGAGGGAGATCCATTTGTCAAAACTCCAGCAAAATGACTAAGTGTGTGAGGGAGTGAAAAGGTGCATACGCGATCTTGCAAACACACACTTACATGACTTGACGATGAGATGTCTCAAGCCATCCAGACATACATGATCAAAATGATTAACCGATGAGGCAAGTCGACAAACGTGACAATTTTGATTTCTCATTGGACAACCGCGATGACGCTTATGCGACAATGCATACAACTTTGTGTGTGAAAACAATAGATGCTTTCATAGCGAACACAATATGTACACACAAAGAAAAGACCTTGTGCACGACCAGAACATGGTCGCAAGAATGACATAGAAATCAACATGCAGAAGATGACAGTTGGTCAAACAAGTAAAAAAGAAGCACAACATGTAGAAGCAACACATAAAGTGACTTTTCTTGTTTGCACACATGCATGTTACTGAGGACGGGATGATATGATAATGACAAGCAGTCCTGCAAACTCAACTAAGAGATGTACATCCAAATATGTTCCATACATACCATGCTTATCCTCAACATGGTCATGCATCCGACAAAGTTTCCATGCAGTTCGGATATTTTCCATTACTTGGTTCCTTGGTCTTTCTCCTCAACTCCTTGGAAAGGATTTTAGCATGTCACCTTTTTGTGTAGCAACTGATAGGTAGATTTGTGCAATTTCAGCGAATAGTGGCTATTGTCAGAATGAGGCCATGGGAGGCTCATCTACGCCATTTTTGCATGCAAGGCCGACAAGACAAATTTGACAACACTAAGCAGTTTTGAGGCTCAAATCATTTTTTCAGGACATGGATCCCAGGAGGACACCTCTGCGAAATTTCTAAGTGGAGTGTTGGTGGACTACTCTGTGCATTTCTAAAGAGTAGTGATGGTTGGGGCATTTGCGGGCTGTGGGTTTTCAGCAGGCGAGGGAAGTTTTTGTCTCTGTGCATTGTGGGGTTTCAGTTGGCAGGGGAGGAATCTTAATGGTTGAAAAAACAAAGCACGTAGATCCAGGAAGCTGGATGAGGCTAGGTTTCTTGGGAAACTAGCTAAGAGTGAGATTAGTGAAATATATGCAAACATTGATAAGACTCTACTATGATCGCACTTAGACGCGTAGACCATCTAGAATACATAATGCATACTCTTCTTGATGCAACAACCTTTGCGACGTGAGTGCGTGAGGTGAGTGTGTAACATGTCTATGTGATGACAACCATGTATACGCACATAATTCCCTTGATGAAAGACAAAATTCCCTTTTCATTCTAAACAACAACTTCTATGCCCAAAAATGACATATGTTACAAAAACATGAGAATGCGGACAAATTTTTAGGATCAAGGAGGGAGCTTGAAATCATCATCTTACCAACAAATGAGCAAGGATGATCGATCGCAGGATCCAAATTAGGCTCCAAAATTTGCATGTGAGCCAAAATTTTGGAGGGTGGTTGTAACCGTTACAACGATTTCATATGCATGTACCTAATTGATTTATACTTCTATTATTGGATTACTATAATTCATTTTGAGCTACAAACCTGTTTCAGTTATTGTATTGTTTATATAGGTTAAGGCTATAGAAGAAGGAAGGGTTAGTGTTTATTTGAGAATTAGTATCCTTGTGTGTTTTTGACCGGATCATTAATGAAAACAATATTTATGAGAATTTGCAAAAATTCTTGTGTTGTATTTCCCCATCTATTTTTTCTTTGTTTTATATTTCCTTGTGTCTAAAAAATAGAGTATGAGATTGGGATTAATATTTTACGCTCCTTTTTCTTGATTTCTTATGCATTAATAATTGTTGTTCATTTAACCCTCACACTAAATTATTTCATATCTCTCTAAATCATTGAACAGTCAAAGGAATTACTGCTACCCTAATTTTGTGTTTTGCTCATTGAAACTTTGTTTGTATAAAACCTTATTGGGATAGATTCCACTCTCAATGGTGGAACTTTCAAGTAGCCCAACCAAATTTCAATCATTTTTCAATAAATATAGCCATAGAGCTACATCTAAACCTTCTACTACAGTGAACTTGAGTGGTTTAGTTTTTAGGGAGAGATCCCTTTCCAGGTTGAAGGGCCATATTTCAACCTCAAAGAGGTTGGAGGTTACCTTAGAGGTTTTCCCACTGCTCGGTTTCCTCTAAGAGATAGCATTTTGACATTACTGTAGGTTAAGCAAGGGTGAAATATTGCATGGGAGAACGATAAGATTCATATATCATTGTTGATAGTGAACATTGCTCAAACACCATTGATTTGTACATCATTCACCTCATGACTCCATTGTCAAATTCCAGAAGTTAGAACTTTCATGGCTACTCCACTATCCAAAGGATTTGGAGTTTGAACTCTAGACCGAGTTTCCTAGTCGACCGAGATGACATGGTATGTTAAAAGTCCTATTTATATTGAAGGTTTTAAGGAGTATTGGGATATAATTTTGATGATGATCAGATTGATGCAACTTTCTCAACTTTCTAACCCATTTATTTAAAGTCATGGAAATGTAGTTTTGAGGATAAAAATTTATTTCTTAGGACCATTTGCTAAGAAACTTGAAAATATTTGGAAGCCTTAGTGATTCAAATACAATCCCATAATTCCCAGTATCATAATGAATTTTTTGAAATCCATTTTTAGACAAGTCAAGAGGAGGTAGTGTTTCCGTGGGTTGTGAAGATTGAAGGGTTTTTTATTTTTGGAATGAGTTTGAAAATTCATAGTTGAATTCATGGTTTGACATAGTGAATAGATGAGAAATTCATCCGTGACTATATTTTAATGCCTTCAGGGCCATAGATAGATCATATTTATCATCCCACATTGACTGCATGGAGATTTTTTTTAGTTTGAGTTTTCAGTGATTTATTAAAATGTGAAGACAAAATGCATTATAAGTTTCCTTTGCCACTATATTGTTCATTTTTTATTTTTCTAAAGCAGTGGCAGTCAGTTGGATTTGATTTTGGGCCTATTCATGATAACTTTTGGATTTGATTTTGGGCCTATTCATGATAACTTTCACCTTTTACAGATTATCCTAGATTAAAAAAAAAAACCATAGTATTTGAACAACTACTGGATTAGTTTCATTGCCATTTTTGTATTATTTGACCTAGCAGTTATTTCATCCCTTTAGTGTAGGATAAGTGTACAATAATCTTCATCCATTTAGTGTAGGATAAGTGTACAATAATCTTAATAAACAATCATTTATTTTCAGCCGGCAGTTTCAAATGTGTTTGGGGTTGTGAGTTTTCGGCATTCTACATCATTTTGGTTTTTAGTGGCAAAGGATTGGTTGGACAGATCATGTTACAGGTTGCATTTGTTGAGTTGGGATCATATTTGATCAATCCTATGGTCTATACCATTCCTACTACCATGACTGATTGACACCATCCCCGTGAACGCAGCGGTTATCACATTTATTTAAGTTTGATTTTTTTTTTAAATGTTGACAATTACAGCAAAAAATTTGTAATAAATGGGAAAAATGTTGATAGTGGGACTATTAGCATTTTTTTATTTCATAAAATTATTAGAAGGAATACGCTTACAACGGCAGTTGGAGCATTATCGGGTATTGCATACTAGATATACAGGAGCAACCACACAAACATGCCAGACAACATATATGGATGAAGGAGAATGTTCACTTGGAGGTATCATGCTTCACCGTCACCGTCAGTTGGAGGTATCATGCCTTTATTGTGAATAATAAATTATCATGCCTTTATAAAATTGTGAATAATAAATTATTATGCCTTTATAAAATTGTGAATAATAAATTATCATGCCTTTCTAAATTTGCAACGGCTCACTTTATCGATACTTTTTTGGGCATTTCTAAATTTATCAGTTATAGATTCTCATTTTTTTTATTTGTTTTTTTTTCCAAAAAAATTACATTTACAATCATATTGTATACATATACATTCACATCATGCTTTCGTCATCAACCGTCATCCGTCAAATCATCCGATTAAACCATCTTCCTCCGATATTTTCGTAATTTGTTATAGATTCTCATTCTTTTTTAAATTTGCAACAATTTAACTTATCCATGCTTTTAGGGCGCCGATTATTATCTTTCCTTTCTAAATTTATTTCTCGTGCTTTTCTAAGGTTGAAACTGTTCAATTTATCCATACTTTTCAGGCGTTGATTATTATAATATTTATTTAAATTTGTTAGTTATAGATTCTCATGCCTTAATAAATTGATTTTGAATTTCATGATTTCTTTTATCCGTGCTCTCTTAAAAATTGATATGATTTATCACAATCTCATTTACAATTCCTTTTGAATTTAATTAGATCAGTTTATAGTATTTTTTCTATTTCTTAATAAAAAATTGATATCGTACGAATTCAGTTAGTAATATTTTTTTTTTAATATAATTTTTTTATTTATGTTCTATGGATTTTATATATTGATTAGTTTTGAATATTGAAATTTAATTAATTTTACAATTTATTTACGTAAGTTATTTTATTTTATAATACTAAATCTTTAAAATTTTTAGAAATTATTATTATTTATTATAAAAATAAATTGATGTCATTTGATTCATTCGATGTTTTATTTATTAATCACATTTTATTGTACATTGATTAATTTAGTTCAGATATTTAGAATTATGATATAGATATGTGTTCTCTCATTATTGTTTTTATTCTGATATCTATATATATATATATATACATTTTTCTCAAAACTTAGGGAGTTGTCTATAATGCGACTTTTTGGAGATTCCGGTGACGGAATCCGGCGGAAGAAATGAGGTTAAATCTTGATTTTAGCAGTTAAAATGGTTTTTTAACTGTATATTTGGATTCAGGGCCTTGGAAAACCCCTGGGAGCCATTGATTGTGGAGAAACTAGCTATCAAACTTGGGATTCCAATGAATTGCTGCCAGATTTTGACCGGAAATTCGCCGGAAAAAACTTTCAAAAAGTCACGTTATAGACCACTGCAAAACTTAGTATATTAGGAAAAACTACATATAATATGAATGATTTGGTTTAAAGTATACACTGAAATATTAATATAGTAGTTTTCTAGTATAAATTTTTCTTTTATTTTTTAACTTATATTGTTTTAAAATTGTGAAATGTAAACATCACGAGAATAAAAATATTTGTAGCATTTATAATTTTTATTAGTTTATGGCATTTCTTGTCTTTCTTTTCAATTTTTCAGTCTTTTTTAATATATGTATTTCTTTTATTTACATAAATTTATAATAAAATGCCATAACTAATATGTACGATATTTTTTTTAAAATATGTACTTTAGCATAAAATTTCATTAGTGTCATTATTGTATTGAGATTGTCACCTATGACAACGATTTATACATTCTTTTATTTGAATATGTTATGTTATTTTAAATTTTTTGTTTTAAGAGTACCAAATTTATACTTAAAAATGTGTAATACTCATATTGAGATGCCATTTTGCTTACGTAGTTTTGTATATAAAAGTTTTATTCCCATGCTAATGTAATTAATGACTATTTCAAGGACTATTTCATGAGTGATAACACTAAACATTTTTTTATAAAATCACTTACTAAAAGAAATCCACCTTTAACTAAATTGGAGTTTTGCATATTGATGTTCATTTACTTCCCATACATTGAAATCAAAACTACTTTTGTGAGATCAATATCAAATCATGGTAGGCTAATCTATGTTTTGCATTTTTTCCCTGATGAAATCTTTGTAGTTCAATTTATCCATTGTATTTAGATGGGCTTGGTATCCAAACTTTTGTAGCAATTAGCAAGGGAGAAAATTATCTATTGTATTGAGATGGGCTTGGTATCACCACTTTTATAGTGGTTAACATTGAAAGGAAAATGTTTTAATGATGGATTGTATTCAATTATACTTGTATATAAAAGTAAATGAAAATGGGTTAAAAGATGAAAATGAAATGTAATTATTTTAATAGAAATTTCTACAAAGGTGAAGCATCATATGGACCATGAGAACACACCATTAGGATGGAAGCCAACATGAGGTAATTTTGAATTAAACCTTACTAATAAATTATTTGTTTCAGAAAATGCTCATAAGACCTAAAATTTTAAACTTTCCCAAGAAAACATATAATGGTAATATGTGGTACTATCTTCCACGTTTATGGAATGAGTTTTGATCTAATCAAATTGTCTTCTCTAGAGTATGAGAAACATATTGCAAGAAGGCCCCTACATTATAACTAGAAGCTTTTAACCTAACATTTATGCATAATCCTTACAAGAAAATCCATCAAGAAATATGTGAAAGAAAGTAAGGGGAGAGAGAAAATTGTTTGCAAGAAAATGAGAGAATAACTCATGTAGAAGATAAGTCAAGTAACTAGGGAAGCGAGAGGGGATACAAGAAATCATAGGAGACTAGAAATCATGGGTGTGGGAGAATGGAGTTGAAATAGACAAATAGGCCAAGTAAAATGATGAGTTTTATTTGATAAAAAGGAATGACCTTCATGACTCCACCCTACTTTTCTTGGTGCTAAATTCCCTCATGGATTTATGTTCTAGCATAGGGGAAAACAACTACATGAAATATTATAATGTAGTTGAGATTATGATGGTGTGGAATATGGATCATCTTTCATCAAATATAGGAATGTAATGGTTTCTTGTGTACCCTATACTAATCTATCTTAAACTATCTTTTCCTAAACTAGCATAGCCTAACATAAGCTAGCCTAGCATAACCTAACCTAGTCTAACATAGCCTAACCTAGCTTAGCCTATCGTGACCTATCTTGAACTATGATAGCCTAGCCTTGCATAAACTAACCTAGCCCAACCTCACCTAACATATCTTACACTAACATAAACTAGCCTAACCTTGCATAAACTAACCTAGCCCAACCTAACCTAACATATCTTACACTAGCATAAACTAGCCTAACATAGACTTAACCTACCCTAAATTTTCCGAGACTAGTCATTCCTAGCTTAGCTTATCCTAGATTAGCCTAGCATATCCCACATATCCTAGCCCAAATTATCTTATCTTAGCATTTCCTACCTTATCCTACCCTAGCAAAGCCTAGTTAAAACTAGAGTCCAGCCTAACGTAGCCCAACCCAACATAAACTAGCCTAGCCTAGCCTAAACTAACCTATCTTATCATATCCTATCCTCGAATAGCATAGCATCGCCTGTCCTAGCCTACCCCATCCTAACCTAGCTTAACCTAGCCTAGGCTAGCCTAGCATAAACTAAACCATTGTTTCCTATCCCAACACAGCCTAGCCTAGCCTAGTGCAACTTAAAGTTTTTTAAAACAACCTAGCCTAATCTATCTTGATAATCATATCCTAGCCTTAATTTGCATATCCTACTCTAAGTTATCCTAACCTAGCCTAACCTAGCATAATCTAGCTTATCATACCCTTTCCTAGCGTATCGTAGCATAGTCTAGCTTAAACTAGCCTATACTAGACTATCCTAGCCTAAACTAGCTTAAACAAGCATTTCTTAACTTATGCTAGCCTAGCCTTGCCTAGCCTAGCCTAAACTAGCCTAACCTAACATATCCTTGCCTAAACTATCCTATTCTAACCTAGCCTAGCCTAGCCTAGCTTAGCCTAAACTAGATTAACTAAACCAGTCTAGCATAGTCTAAACTACCCTAGGTTACCCTAGTCTAAACTATCCTAGCCTACCCTAACCTAGCCTATCCTAAACTATCTTAGCCTAGCCATCCATATCCTAATTGAATCTATCCGAGCTTAGCCTTATCTAAGCTAGCCTATCTATTATTCCATAGCTTATCTTAGCAAAGCATAAACTAGCTTAGCCTAGCGTACCTTACCTTAACTTATCCTAGACTATTCTAATGTAACCTAGCCTAGCACAACATAGCTTAAACTAGCCTGGTGTAGCCTATAATACCCTAAACTATCCTGTACTATCCTAACATAAAATAGGCTAGGCTAGCCTACCTTAGCCTAGCCTAGCCTTACAGAGCCTAGCCTAACCTAGCCTAGCCTAGCCTTGCATAGGCTACAGTAACCTAGCATAACCTAGAGTAATGTTTCATAGCCTAGCACAGTCTTCCATAGCCAATTCGAGCCTAGCATAGTGTAGCCAAGACTAGAGTAGCCTAGCATAGTCTTTCATAGCCTACTCTAGCCTAGCAGAGCATAGTCAAGCCTAGACTAGCCTAGCATAATCTTGCATAGCCTAGCCTAGCCTAAATTGGGCTATCCTAGCCTAACCTAACATGTCCTAGCCTACACTACCCTATACTACTCTAGCCTATTCTAACCTAACCTAGCTTTACCTAACACATCCTAAACCAACCTAACCTAACCTAACCTAAGATAACCTACCTTAGCCTAGCCTAACATAACCTAAAATAGCCTAACCTTTCCTTGCATACCATAACTTGAGCTAGCTTAGCCTAGCATAACATAACCTAGCCGAGCCTAGCCTAGCCTAATCTAACCTAACCTAACCTCACCTAGCCTAACCTACCATAAACTAACCTAACATAACCTAAACTAATTTATCCTAACCTAGCCTGACCTAGGCTTAGCCTAACCTAACATAACATAACCTAACCTAGCCTAGCCCAACATAACCTAACCTAGCCTAGCCTAGCCTAGCGTGGCCTTGCTTAGCATAGCCTAGCCTAGCGTACCCTACCCTAGCCTAACCTGGCATAACTTAGCTTACCCTGGGCTAAACTAGCCTAGCCTAGCCTTACCTAACATAACCTAGCCTAGCCTACGCTATCTTTGCCTAATTTATCCTAGCATATCCTACACTAACCCATCCTAGCCTAGCCTACCCTAGCATAGCCTAACCTATCCTAATGTATCCTAGCCTAGCTTAGCCTACCAGAGCGCAACATAGGCTAACTTAGCCTACTAGAGTGCAACATAGGCTAACTTAGCCTACCAGAGCACAACATAGCCTAGGCTAACCTATCCTAAGCTATCTTAACCTGGATTAACCTAAAGTAAGCTAACCTAACCTAACCTAGCCTAACCTAACCTAGTCTATCTTAGCCTAGCATAGCATATGTTAGCCTAATCTATCTTAGTTTATCGTAGCTTAACCTAACCTAAATGAACCTAACCTAGCCTAATGTAGCATAGCCTAGCCTAACATACCTAGCCTGCCTAACCTAACCTATCCTAACTAAATTTAACCTAGTCTACCTAGCTTATCGAGCTTACCTAACCTAATCTATCCTAGCCTACCATAACTACTGGAGCTACCTATCCTACCTATCTTGACCTAGCCTAAAATAACCTAACCTATCCTAATCTAGCCTAACCTAGCCTAACCTAGCATAGCCTACCTTACCTGGCCTAGCCTAAACTAACCTTTCCTAGCCTAACCTAGGCTAACTAACCTAGCCTAAGCCAACTTAGCCTAACCTAGCCCAACCTAACCTAGCATACCTAGCATACCTAGCCTACCTATCCTACCTACCCTACCATAACCTAGCCTACCCTAGCCTACCGTCACCTACCTACCCTAGCCTACCTTATCCTACCCTATCCCATACCTAGCCTACCCTAGCCTACCCCATCCCAGACTACCTAGCCTACCTTAGCCTACCCTATCGCAGACTACCTAGCCTACCCTAGCCTAGGATAACCTAGCCTAACCTAGCCTAACCTAGCCTAACATAACCTAACCTAGCCTAACCTAACCTAGCTTGGCCTAGGCTAGCCTAGGATATCCTAGCCTAGCTTAACCTATCCTACCCTAGCCTAGAGTACCCTATGCTAACCTAGCCTAACCTAAACAAACCTAACATAGCCTAGCCCAACCTAACCTAGCCTAACATAACCTAACATAACCTAGCCTAATCTAGCCTTGCCTAGCATTTGCTAGTCTAGCCTACCCTACCCTATCCTAGCCTCGCCTAGCCTAAGCTAGGCTAACCTAACCTAGGGTAGCCTAGTCCATCTTGGCCTTTCCTAGCCTGACCTAGGATAACCGAGCTTTAGGTCACCTAACCTAGGATAGCCGAGCTTTAGGTTGCCTAACCTCGGGTAGCCTAATCGGACGTATCCTAGCCTATCCTATCCTAAACTAGCCTAGGCTAGCCTAACCTAACTTGACCAAGCCCTATATAGCTAGCCTAGCATATCCTAGTCTAACCCAGTCCAACCCAACCTAACCTAACCTAACCTAACTTAACCTAGCATAGCATAGCCTAAGCTAACCTAGCCTACCCTAACCTAGCCTTACGTAGCCAAACCTATCCTAACCTATCCTACCCTAGCGTAGCCTAGGCTAGTCTACTGTGTCCTGGCATAGAGTAGCCTAACCTAGCCTAAATTGAAATCTTTGCAGTTCAATTTATCCATTGTGTTTAGATGGGCTTGGTATCTAAACTTTTGTAGCAATTGTAAGTTTTAACCCCTTATAGAAATTACATGCATATCAATTCTAAAATAAAAAAAATAAATAACGCGAGAGCATAACACATAAAACACATACACACATAGATTTCCCCTGGATCCCGAAACCAATACTACTAGCGTGATTTTTCATTATATTCCTTTCAATGTGACAATACATATTTATACATGCCGAAGCATCCAATACCATGGACCGAAAACCATCGCATCTAAAATCATGGACCAAAAACCATCACGTCCAAAACCATGTGCGAAAATCATGCATGAAACCATAGGTGGGTCTGCCCAACCTAACATAGGGTCCAAAACCAAAATTTTCTGAGGCGTTGCCCCTGACCCCATATAGTGGGGTTACCTACACCCCTAAAACCCCCTGTGACCCCCCTTCTATGCAATTGGCACAACGAAGGGGGGGGCCTCCGCCCCCCATCTAAACCCCCAGTTAACTACGTGGGCCAGTCGTAGAAAGAATATAACACAACCCAACATTCTCCCACTTGTTGTTTTATTTCCACAGGGGGCCACAAGAGATATTAGTCATTTATCTAGCCCTGCAATGCCCATTGTTTCTCTACACCAAGAGAACTTCTCAAAGCTCACAGATTTTGTCAATGCATCTGTAGTATTCTTCAAAGTGTCCACCTTTACAAGCAAAATCTTTTTGTCTTTTATCATATCCCTCACAAAGTGATACTGAACATCAATGTGCTTTTTCTTTGAATGATATGTAGGGTTCTTTGCCAAGAAAATTTCACTTTTGTTGTCACAGTCTGTCCTTATAGCTCCCTGTACTAACCCCATACTTGAACACAATCTTTGCAACCAAACTGCTTCCTTACTTGCATGAGTGGCTGCCATGTATTCTGCCCCTGTAGTTGATAGTGCCACTACAGATTGTTTCTTACTCATCCAACTAACTGCACCTCCAAATAGGTTAAACACATACCCACTTGTAGATCTTCTCTGATCTAGATCTCTAGCCGAGTCTGCATCAACAAAGCCATGAATATCCAACACTCTGTCCAATCCTAGTCTTCCTTGGTAGAACAAACTATAATCACTAGTGCCACGCAAATACCTGAAAACCCACTTCACTATTGTCCAATGCTCCTTTCCTAGTTTTGACATAAACCTGCTCAATACTCCCATTGCATGTGCAATGTCTGGTCTAGTACAGACCATTGCATACAACAGGCTATCGACTACACTTGCATATGGAACATAGGACATGTCCTCTTCCTCTTCTTGTGTCTTGGGACACTGTTCAGCAGATAAGTTTACACCTATCAGAATAGGAACCTTCACCGGTTTACTATCCTGCATATTAAATCTCTGCAATATTATCTAGACATACTTCCTCTGGTTTAACCAGAGCTTCCTCTTTGCCCGATCTCTTTTAATTTCCATGCCAAAAATACAGTTTGCAGCACCAAGATCTTTCATGTCGAATTTGGAGGACAATTGGTTCTTCAAATCCTAGATAATTTCTTTGACATTTCCAACCAGCAACATATCATCCACATACAAGACCATATAAAAAACACGGTCACCAATTAATTTAAAATACACACAGTGATCTCCTTTACTTCTGGTGAAGCCAAGTCCTCGTATAAATGTAACAAATTTCTGATACCGCATCCTTGGTGATTGTTTTAACACATACAGAGACTTCTTTAACTTGCATACCAGTTCTTTCTTACCCTTCACTGCAAACCCTTCAGGTTGCTTCATGTAGATTTCCTCTTCTAGATCCTCGTGAAGAAATGTTGTCTTCACATCCATCTGTTCTACCTCAAAATCAAAAGCAGCAAAAACAAATAAAAGTAATATAATAGAAGTTACCTTGGCAACAGGAGAAAAAATATCACCAAAATAAATTCCCAGCACCTGCGAATAACCTTTTGCTACCAACCGAGCTTTGTATTTCTTCACCTTTTCTTCTCCATTTGTCTACTTCTTGAACACCCATTTGCTTCCAATGGGTTTCCTTCAAGCTGGCAACTCCACCAGATCCCAAGCCTCGTTTTTGTGCAAAGATTCCATTTCATCAACCACGGCCTCTTTCCAGAGATTTCCATCCTCTGAATCTACTACTTCCTTCACAGTTCTCGAATCATCATCAGTAATAGATAAAGAAAAATTTAAACAGAAAGTAGATGGACTATACCTTTTTGACTACCCTTTTTCTCGAACTGATCTTCTAACACCCGGAGTTTGTGGTTCTTCATATTTTGATTCCTCCTCTACTGTAGAGTTTGATTCTTCCTCCTTTAGCTCAAACTCTATCTTCTCATGTTCCTTTGGTTGGACTTCATGTTTAATAACATATTTCACCTCTCTGAACACCACATCTCGGTTG